>QLOD02000013.1:31001818-31037317 GCA_003260245.2 Sideroxylon spinosum | reverse complement strand
TTTTGCAGTTTTCCTTGTTTCTATCTTCCTCCGCCTCTTTCTTCTTCTTCTTCTTCTTCTTCTTCTTCTTCTTCTTCCTCTCTTTTTTTTTTTTTCCTCCCATTTTTTTGTTTTCCTTTTTTCTTTTGCCCCTTGCCATGTAAGAAGATAGATGGGAAGCGAAAAATGTAGTTCCAATCATAGAAGTACCCTATTCCCTAGACCTGGAAAGGAATAACTGTGCACTTTGTGGGTAACCAATTATCTAGTTACGAGGGGAGAGAGAGAGCATGCTTTGAGAGTATGTAAACTTTAGAATAAATTACAGAAAATGTTTTGAGTAAATACATATAAATGTTTAGTTATTTTAATATTACCGCGATTCTCATTTTATAAATATCTTACAAATATTAGAACCCCCGACAAGTATTAAAGGAGACTTAACTGATCATGGATATTCACTCAATCCTTCCTTTATTACTTATACCCTCTTCAGGGTGATAAATTCACAATACCTTCAACTATGAAGGGTATGAAAGAGAGGCCACGAGCGGAGACGAATTTCTCCGCAATTATGAAAACGCCTTCACATAAAATACTGAACGCCAATTGATATTATAAGGATATCATCAACACATTTTTATAATATATTAACCTTTCAATTACATATAAAAAAAAATTAAATTAAACGATTTAAAAGCATTTCTATAATTTCATGGTATTAAAATTATAGATCTTAACGAGTTATTAAGAAGGTTATTAAATTTATTTTGAACATTTTATATATTTTAAATGAGTAAGTACTAAATGCACCCTATTTTTAATTTTTTTACAATTCAAAAAACACTCTCCATGTGAAAGAAGTGCAAGAAACTAAAAAATCAATGATATTTAAAATTGCCCGAAATTAAATTATATAAATATTTTGACTTTATTACTACGCCTTGAATTGCCTGGACCAATAAAGAAATCTCAGTTTATTTAAGACATCGTATAGATAATAAATTTCAAAACAATGAATTTATGATTAAAATTCCCTGGAATTACTACCCCCCAAAGCCCTTGATTTAAAATACTAACATAAACTAAAATTGTTTTGCCCCTGAGAAAGCATCACACACTTCACCGGTGCCCAAGACAGTTTTCCAAGAAGGGTTATTGAGCAGTAAAATAAATCATCTCCTACTAATTACTTCACTGTTAATATGTAACCCATAGTCAAAAGTATTTACGTACATTAGTGGATGAAACAAAAATGATAATCAAAGAAGAGTAATTAAAGCATTGTACTCCGTTTTCCCTCAGAGTCGTCCGCTGCCTGGCTGGCAGTGTAATTACTAAACAATACAGGGATTTGGAGGGGCTGACAAAAGATTAATGTCAGCTCCATAACAATTGTTAGATTAAACTCCAACAGCCCTCGTATATTCAACGGTCCAAAAGTGTAATTTCACGTACGTGACATGAATAGTTACGTCAGTCTCACCTTTTTCACCAAAACAGTGGACAATAAAAAAAAAAAAAATTGACTTTCAACAATCATATCACAACTCTTTACACCTGATGCGAGAAAAAATAAATAAATAAAATCAGCCACCAACAATTTACCTCCAGCAACGATTTGGGAAAGCAATTGCGCATTAGAGAAGAGTAGAAATATTGAATCCTCAAAAAGTATCTCAGCATGTATACATGGCAACTAAAATGTGTGCACTTCTAAAACTGGAATACATCCAAGATTTCTGAAATTTTCAGAACAAAATACAAATGGCTAAAACATAGGGCTAAAGGTGGAACATACTTTTCAACTGGAAGGAGGGACAAATCTTTGAGGTGGTGGTCCGCTGAGATAATATTATCTTTTCAAGACAAAACCATTCCAACCCAGTTTCCTAATCCCTCTCCACGGGAATAATTTCACTTGTGACAAATTTAAGTACCTGGAACACTAGAGATTTTACTGCAATTCCATCCCCATCGACCTCATTTCACCCTTCTCCTCCTGTCCCTTTCCCTTTCCCTGTCCCTGTCTCTGCCTCTCTCTCTGTCATGGTCTTCTCTCTCCCTGCTTCCATTCTTCTCACGGTCTCTTCCCCTCCCGCTTTCTGGATCATGAGCTCTCTCTCTCTCATGGTTCCTTTCTCGATCCCTATCTACATCAGTTTCCTTCTCCCTAGATGATTTGTGTTGCGGACTTTCACTTCGGCTCTGGCTGCGGTGCCGCTTTCTCGAAGATTCACTTCTCTCCCTCCTCTCCAAAGATGACCTCTCTGCAGTATCAAGGATCTGAAATAAGTCATCTAATGTCCACACCCCATCATTACATATATGGGGCACACACAGGACTCGCATGCACGAAGTTGGATTGAGATTTCACAATTATTTTTAACCTTTATGATATCAACAAAGGAAAGCTTTCTTTACATCTGGACCAAAACCATGACAATTCATACAGACAATTCAGGATATTCTTGGATACATAGCATCAAGAACCCAAAAGCTTTCGAAAGATACTCAAAACACAACTGAAATCAGGGATATTATGACTAGTTAGAATAATCAAAACATCCCATAGATATCAGGAGTGATATACAAGCAAAAATAAATAAAGCTCAACTTATCTTGAAGCAGAAACAACTTCAGAAAATGCCACCTCCTTAAAATATTCTACTTGATTGTGCAATCAATAGTATCAGATAGAGACAAAACAAGTGACAAATTTGTTTTTTTAACCCAACAAAATGCTACACGTACAATAAATTGTTGAAGAAAATTCGCCCCAATTATTTATTTTTGACATCATCAGTCCCAAGTTAATTTTAAGCATGTAAAAACATCTCTGTTAATACTTGGAACACTGCTTTTCCTTCAAGTAATCTGATTTCTGACAATGAATTTCTAACAGAAAAATAGGGGAAAACAACAAACCCCACATCTAAAAATTTCACAAGGAAAAGAACACAGGTAACCAGTAGATCTCTCCTTGGTAAAGTTTTCTATGTCCAGAAGTGTACTGAGAGGCCATGATAAAGCATTCATAAACCGATGTTCAGATTACTATCATACATTCCACACTGAAAAATAGGCTGACGCCAGAAAAGAGCCAGTTGAGCTTTTACTACTTTTTATTTTTTTTCTCCTTTCACATTTAATGCGCACGTGCATGTATTGATTGTTATGAAACAGACACACCCCATGCACCAACCCGGTTATAGGGCTTAGTCAAGTAGAATTGGGTTGCACTGCTTGATGTTCCAACCGAAAAAGAAATCAGTGGGCCAATGCCAACACAACCAAATATGCGTTAGAAAGGTCAATCCCTCCCTCCGACACCACCCAAAAAGAAAAAAAAAAAAATCTGAGTTGCATCAAGAGATTGAATTTAAGACAATAAACAGATGAGGAAACAAAAATAATAATTATCATAAAAACGATGGAAATAAAACTATAAAGCTTAAACTAACACTGGATATGGATAAACAATTCAGAAACGGGTATGTAAACAATATAATGCAATGGTTTCACTGATTTTCATATGCATGACTCAATTTAATAAGGTCACTGTATTAACACTTACTGTTGGCTGTAACATCATCGTTGGAACCCAATAATCCATATTCAGATTGCAGCCGTCTCCGATGGATTGCCACTTTCCTCTCAATTTCCTCCAAATTTTTCACACCTCGCTCTTCTAAAGATTCACGATATTCCATCAGAGCAACTTCAAGACGCCTCAACTTTTGTCTGTACAATATGAATACTTTCAATAATGGATGGTTAAGAACATGATAGTAGGGTCTTGGAGAAGTTGATACACTCAAACATAGGCCAGAATAGTTGGAAAAGTAAGGCGGGTCATTAATGGAATATTTAAAGCATGGGTCCACCTTAAATTGCAGCCAACAACAGGAAAAGTCATCAAAAAAAGAAAATGACAAAACAATGGGGGCAAACCCAGGCTATTAGCATACTACCATTATTTTATTTAAGCAAAAAACTAACTGCTATTGAGATTTGACTCCAGGCCAATTAGCATGCTTTCCAGTGTTAAAGTATCAAATAGAGTTGTCAAAGTTACATCATCCTCTGAAACAATAAAATTAAAGGATCTAATTAGCACTAGCAGCATAAAATACCTCTGTTCCTCGTTCATTCCACCATCGAGATGTCCTGAATTACTTGCATCAGTTGCAAGCTCCATCTCGTCATCCCTATTAGGGAGATCTCCAGGATTCTCACTCCCAGAAGAGGAGTAACTTAAACCCAGATCCCTTGGACTTCTTTTTTGCCCATCATCATTATCATCATCCTCTCTAGCCCATTTAGAGGCTGGCAAAACGGGATCATTTTTGCCTTTATTTGCAAAGGCTTTAAGTTCAGGCTGTGGGACAGGAATAGTTGAGGCCAAAGGTACAGACACCTTGCCTTGTGGTAGTATTTCATCCTCCCCATAACGATTCCACCCTGACAATCCCATTGGCTCCATTTCAACATTTGTTTCTTTTCGGCCAGCTGAGTATCGACCTGAACTTGACTGGCTTTGTGCAAATTTCAAGTCATCATCAAGTTCATAGCTCCTTTGCTTTTCTGCCTCCTCCAAATAAAGCAATCGTGCAACCATCATTTCTCTACCACCAACCAGCGATAATCCATTGTGTCTGCAGCGTCTTTCCAGCTCTGCAAGAGGAAGACTTAATAGTTCCTTCATGGCTGCTCCTTTACCCATTGCCAAAGCAGCATCTTGGTTAACTCCCCCATCACCTGTTTCCTCAGAGCTAGTTTTCTTTTCAACTTCTGGTGCATCACCACATATCGAGTGAAAAGGAATCACACCAGAGTTCCCAGCTCGAATAAATGTAGCTCGTAATCCATTGACATATGAATCAGAAAACAGAAACCAGTCAGTCCATACTTGGAGAACTTTCAGAACTCGTTCCTGCAGAATTATCAGAAACAAGAACTTTCAGAACTCATTCCAGCAGAATTATCAGAAACAATTTACAGTTGGAAATAGGACATATGAGGACTACCAGCATGCCTCAAAATATAGACTCACCTTAAGGGCCTCAGCAGTAATCCTTCCTGTTATACTACGATATAAGTCATTAAAGCTTTCCACTATGTCAGGCAGAGTTGCTTCAAATTTAGTGCGGTATGCAGATGCATTCTTCACTGGAGCACTACTGTTGTGAAGGATGTCTGAAACGAGCATAAGCCTCGCAACTTTAGTTGGAATAGGAGTTTCTTTAAGTGTCAAAGACTCGGTTAAAACTTCAACCACCTGCGTCAGAATAAAAAAATATAAAAACTTCCAGAAATATTCAAGAATTGTCAATAATGATAATAATATAACACTAAAAAAACAATTGTAGATTCAAACCTTCCCGTTTGTTATTTTGTCTGACAACTCTTACCGAATTTGCTAAGTCATCAAGACTGACTCCAAGTTTATGGAATGAAACAAACTACATCAACAATCAACATGCCAATGCCATTGCCAAAATACAAGAAGAACACACGGGAAATAAAGCATTTTGAAGATAGGATCACATCAAGTTGATATCATACAAAAGAATCAAGTTATGTGGACATGTTGATAATAATGGGGTAAACACAATTACTTTCTTTTGATTGTAAATAATATGTAACCCATCAACATAGCCTGCAAAACCAGAGGCAAGCAAAGGTAGGCATTACCTCTCCAGCTGCATCAGCATTATCTAAAGCAAAACCCATTGCTTCCTTAATCTGACTTCTCTCTAATGTCAAGGCACGCAACATGTCCTCGAATTCATCTCTCTGTGCATCAGTGAGTGTTCGTTCTTGCTCCACACGCTGCAAAGGTGATGCGTAAAAGTAATGAGTAACACTAAGAAGGAAAGCATACCTCAATTCATAATGACACCAAAGTGATACCACATCAGTGGATGATCAAAATGAATCACAGGCCTGCGGATAATCTAAACAAATCACTGAAAGAGTAAAATAGAACGGGAATAAAACATACCCTGCTTCTTCCTGCTGCAAAAGTAGATCCAGACTCCTTTTCAAGCTCTGGGCTTTTTGCTGTTGGTAATGCGGGTGGTATCCATCTAGATACACAGAAGCATAACTATCAGCTTACACATGGGAGTCTGTTAAACCACCTTATATACCTTATATAAAGGACAGCACGAGTCATCCATAATAACTAATTCCTCACAAGTAGACACTCAAAACGATATAATCTGCATGTAGTACCTCCCACTACCAGTTATCATGATGAAAGGCTCCGTCCGCCAACGCTGAAGGGTATCACCCTGCATTGAACATGCATAAACAATTCATTTTTTTCTCCCCACTCCACATTGATGAAACAAGACAGATTAGAACTGATGTGATTGTTGGTGAAGTGTCTATGAAATGAATTCTTACTCAGACATCAGCCATAATCTACAATACTATATTTTGAGTGGCTCCCCTCTACCCTCAAGCTTACTATACTATCTTTTACACATCAAATCCACAACCCCAGAGAAAAGAGGATTGTGATCGGTTGACAGCCAACATAAAACCACAACTTGTGACACATGGAGCCAAGTCTTCAAATAAATTTAATATTAAAGCCTCTTGTTTACCTCCCCAAATAAGAAAAATAAATAAAATAAAATAAAATAGCCCAATAAAGAATTGGCATTTAATCATAGTCCCCGAGTGAAAAACAACGGCATGCATTAGTAATGTAACATTAGAACATTAACCGTTCATAAAAACACAAACTACATTCAATTATGCTAGCAAAAGTACAAACCTGGGCAAAAGAATATAGCCTCCATACATAGTAAGTATGCTCCTTTGAGCCAAGCTCGAACAAAAAATTAAAAAGAGGGTTCCCACGTCCTCTCTCCATTATGGCTTGCTCAAAACCACAACCTCCATCCAGAACATACAATGCCATTGTATCAATTATATGACGAAGGTGACCATCATCAGGTGGAACAACCGTTATATCAGGAACATTGGGAGTAAGAACCTAAGCAAAAAGTACCAAGTTATCAACAAGAATTTCACAAGAATAATACAATAAAATCCCATATAATAATGAAAATAAAACTACAGCATGATATTAATATATTTTTATCTGTGAAATGGGTTTCTATGAGCAAGACAGAAATGGAAAAGGTCACTTGAGACCCAGAGGCATATACTCATTATCAGGGTCATGTTGGTTCCTGTTTAGTATTGCACCTTTACTTTCTGTTATCAAGGTTTAAGCCAGTAATATGTATAATTTGAATTAGAACATATTAAAACATCTCCCCAAAGAGAAATGAAGGCAATTATTTCATAGAGATAATAAAAATAGTCGGAATAAACAAACAATTGCTCCTAAATTCAAGCGAAGGACTTCTAATCAAGGTTACTAAAGCCACCTTGAAGAGGTATCCTCTCTTCCATCCCATTAGTTTCTTCTGAAGGAGGGGGTGGGATCTCATCCCATTTTGTATTCTTTGATTGATTTGGGCGAGAGAAATAGGAGAATGTTTACAGATATAACAACCGTTTTTTGTCATTGTCACATAGTTGCCTAGAAGAAGGAAAAGAGCTGGAACTTCTTTTTTGGATTTTGCGGATAGCTTGGAAATGTAACTTGACCTTTGGGTCACACTTCGCATCTTCTTTAGAAATTCTTTATAAAATTCTATTTACTTACTAACACACAGACAAAGTGCAACATTAAGTACAAAGCCTGATGTAAACATAACTTAAGAATTTCCAAAGAAGCCTCTTCCCTCGTCTTTCATCTCGGGCTCCCTCTGGGATCTCATTTCAAGTCTAAACCATCGTGGGCTAATATCCTCAAGAAGATTCAAGGAAAACTTGCAGGGTGGAAAAGAATTTATCTTTCAAAAGGAGCAAAATTGACTCTCACAAACCTTGCTAAGGCAGGTGAATTTTAATTAGGCCACATTACAGAAGGCAGGGCTTCCTAAAGGTGGCATTCTTCAGGTGGCGTCTGATCCATGCAAGATACTAACCATCGATAAATTGCTCTTGGAAAGATAAGTTATTGTTAATAGTGTTGCCATGGGCAAACCCAAACAAGGTCTAGTGGGGGCAATTATCCCGACTGATTTGGAAAATTAGACTAAAATTTTAATAATTTGCTATTTTTCCTTATAAATTATAATTTTTTCCCATATTTTGTCCCCATCGCATTTTCATATTTGCTCATATTTACCTTAAAAATATAAATTTGCCTCCACTAATTATAAATCATGGGTCCACCCCTGGGTGTTGCCCATGCAAGAAGGCCAAAGAATCTGTCAATCATTCGTTTGTGCATTATCCCTAGTCCAAGGAGCTGTGGGAGCTCACACAATCGCGCACTGGCATGCAATAGGTGTTCATGAGGAAGGCCAAGCGTGCGCTCAACTCATGGTAGGGTGCAAGGGCCCCTAGGAGGAGGAGAGGAGAAGGGTCTGAAGATTAATTTCTCTGTCTTACATGGACGATTGGAGAGGGAAAAAAACAAGAGAACCTTCAAAGGAGTTGAATTTTCTTTTTTAGATTAAAAAATAATTTTTAGCTATAACGATAATTTTTTGGCTATAATGATCAGATGAATGCCTGGAGGCACGACCCGAATTTACATAGCTATTTTAACCTTTGATGATAACTTTGATATGTATTCGAACCTTTGAAGGTTTTTGTATAGGGGCTGCATCCCCTTGTAGCCTTTCAATGCAAACACTCTTATTTATTAAAAAATAAAAATAAAAAATACAAGTAAAACTTAGAGATCATTAGATGACTTACCAGCTCAGAGTTCTGGCTTGGGACAGAAGTAACTGGCGGGCCAGATGGACCAGACAATATAACAGTGCTGCCCTGCCAATCACAAAATCAAATACGACCAGATTGTATCATGAATCGAGTAAACAGGTACCTATTTCAAGTAATAGGGAAAATTATACAGCCAAAGCCATCTTTTAAATATGGAAATTAATCTTCGAGTATCCAGTAGCCAAAAAAAAAAAAAAAATTGAATATCATGTGAACAGTATATATAAATTCATTGTAATGATGAATTGTGAAAGACCTCTTTACTCCTGATTGCCATTTGTCCCGGAGGAGGAGCAGGTAGAGCCTGTGATGGCAGAGCCACAGATTTACCCCACCCAATCTTCAACTCATACTCATAGACAACAACACCTGGAGCACAAAATTGTCTTCAGTCCCCTTTAACCCATCATTTATCAGAGCATTACACACATTTCAGATACAGAAATAAATGTGAGCACCCAGCTAAAAAGGTCAGAACTTAATTCAGAAATCAAATAACCCCTTGATTAAAATCCATTCAGAAACTGCACAAAAGTTCATGTTCTGGAATAAATCAAAATGAGTCCATTACTTTCAGGGATGTTCTCTCTGTAGAATAATACAAGTAGAGTTCATTGACCCCAGTAATTAATAAGATAACACTAACATTTAACGTACCAGATTTTACACTGATTTCTTTTTCCTCTTTTTTCTAATAACCCCGCGGATCCTTTATCACTCATGGTAAACCCGTGGCTGTAACATTGCCCGACACAATATCTAAAATATTCTAAAACCTGGGCTTCATTGCCATAACCAACTTCTCATCTGAACTTCCTTTTTATTTTTTTTTATTTTATTTTTTTTGGGGTTGGGGGGGGGGGCGGTGCTTACAAACTGGACCTACTACTACTTTCCCTGCCCTACCCCACATCTAGTCTCTATTTCTGCAGCCAACCAAACAGAAAGTATGCAATTTTTGAGTATAGAGAACACATTATGGTGCTGTTTGGATGGCAAAAAAGTAAAAGAAAGTAACAAAAAAATAAAAAAATAAAAAATTTGATGTAAAGGTGATATGTGACAAATTTGGATTGGAGCAAGTTGGTAACTTTTTGTAACGTTCGGTGAAGTTTGGTAAACCTAGAGATCAGGAAGTTATTTTTGTTGTTTGGTGTATAGTTCATAGAAAAATTCTTAATATTGACAATTTCATTGTGAGACAAAAGACTTGAGTAAAATGGCGCTGTTTATGCAACATAGGACAGTTTATTAATCATTTGATTGTGCATTGCTCGTGGGCAGCGAAACCATGGGATTCGGCCCTTCTTTTGGAACCTTGGGTTTTTCCCAAGAGGAAAAGGAAGTTTTGTAAAGTGGTGGAGCAATCATATCAACAGAAATGGGAAAAAGTGTGGAGAATCGTTCCTTTTTGCTTAGTTTGGTTGATGCGACATGAGAGAAATAGATCTTTTCAAGACATTTTTCTTTTGTATAAATTGAGCAGTCTGTTTTTGTCATTCATTCCCAAGACTGACAAAGGTAGGAAGGTTTGGTTTTGGTGAGATCACAGAGAACTATTTTTCGTAAATGAGTGGCATCCTCGAGGACTTTTTAATTCTATTATATTTATCAAAAAAACAAAAGAAGAATAAACATCCAAAAAGCCATATCGGATATAAGACCCCGGAAAGAGTAAACCTTGCATTTCATCCTTCGCTGCCTGTCCATCCGCTCTGTTCATGAAAGCTACAAAACCACAATTTCTTTGCCGCCTGCGTTCCTCCTCCGTCCTTGGCCACATTATTTTCACACTAGCAATAGGCCCAAATCTTCCAAAAGTCCGCAAAAGAAAATTCTCATCCACCTAAAAGATTAAAAATAGTAGAACAATGTCAGCCACGTAGTTCCTCAAAACAAAAATATAAAAGGACACAATAGAGCAAAACAATTTAGGAACCAAGCCACAATCTAACCTGAGGAGACAGATTGCCGACATATAAGTTAGTAGTTTGTGGATCTCCATCATCAAATGATCCAGGCTTTCCACTAGGATCGAAATCATCAGGCAGTTCATCGAATCGGCTAGATGGCTGACAATTTGACATTTATAAATATATATTTCCATGACAAAAAATAACAAGGCAAACATATATTCCACATGAATAATACACGTAGACTTAAAATTAATAGGAAAAGAAAGAATAAGAAAACAGAATAATACATATAATTAGGTCCCCATATGTTTTGTTAAAAGAAAGGATGGGGGGTAGGGGAGAAACAGAACCAGAAATGCTGAGATCAACCTACATAACACAGCATTTATGTACTTGCATGTCTACAGAAGCTACACCAACCACAACGTCGACTGCTTAAACCATATCCAATAGACATATAAGTTAAGTACAACTGTACAACAATCTACACTTTCACCAATGTGAATTCTAGTATTTTCTTAACACATCAAGAAGAAGTTGAAAAGAACTTACAGCAGAATTTTCACTGTGACGCCCATCACGCCAGTGTTCACGCTCTTGGTTCCGCCTTTCCCTCAATTCTTGCTCATGTTTCAACTCCTCCATAAAATGATCTATGTTCCTTGACTTCCCTTTCTCTCTCTCCTTTGGCTTCTCTTCCTCCTTCTGCAAGTAATTAAAAAATACATATAGAATAAGTAAGAATGGAACAAGTACATCAACAAAACAACCAACCAACTTAAAAACAAAAGAAGAACGTGATAGTAACATTCGTAAGGCATACTGACCTTCTTCTCATATTCTTTTCCCTTGGTTGAAGGAGGGGGTAAGAAAGACGGAACATACCTGCAAGAGAAATATCATAACCCAATGTCCACACAATAAAAATTATTGTCTCAAACAATCTAAAAGAACTAACCATAGTACGCCATTGACATTATGCTAATTATGGAGCACGACCGGACAAGTGCCTTTCCCAAATAATTCTAAGTTTAAATTTCACTGCTCCCTTTATATAAATATAAATATAACATAAGCCCATCTGACTAAACTCCCTCAAATGAATAATGGGAATATTGCCAACAAAACATTCTGAACCAGTACACATGTAAATTGGCTTACAAGAAAGCCATAAACAATGCCAACACAGAAAGGAAACTTATATGCTGAGTAATCCACTTGTGCCCAGGATAAACATTTCCAACAAAGATAGATGTCAATGCAATATGAAATTTAAGGAACCCAAGACTCATCAGTAAAGCTATCATCAAAAAGACAAAAAAGTTGATTCTCACAGGACCCACACCAGCAAACTTATTAGCGAATCGTTGAAATAAAAGGAAATAAAAGACTCATCCAATTTTTTTAACCTTGATAAAGATGTAAAAATATACACAATTCCCTACGGAGAAAAAAAAAATAGAACACCTAAAACTTTTCAACGTAATCTTAGCCCAGATATTGGTCCTTCCTATCAAAGCCCCCACTCTGTGACTTGCAAAGGGTCCAAATAGTCACCCCAAAATGTCCCAACTTCCTCCATTTCTAAATATCCTCTCACTCATCTACATGAAGAATAGCATAACAGAAAAAATTAAAAAACAAAACAATAACAAACCAAACCACAGAGATCCACTAATTCCTACGATTGCCTACTTCCAATTACTAAAGCCTCTAACAAAGCCAAACAAGTCCTAAAGATAGGCGGTGACTTTCCAAGACTTGTCCCAGTTGCTTGGTCCCCAAGCCTTTTAAAGAATTTTCTCTTCACAACACTAATCTTCAGCTTCTGCAACCAGCAATCATAACGTATATGGGGACCATTGGGCAGGCAAAGGAGACCAAGAAGAACAGAGAAAGGCTATTATGAAGGATGACAGTCCAAAAAGTTATGCAATTGTGGTTATCGGGTGATGGAAAGAGAAAAACGTACTTGCCAAACGAAAAAAAAAAATGGTGCATATTTAATACAAATTCTTGAATCAACAAACAATACCATCAAGTATATTGGTGACCTTCTATGATTTCATGACTAGTTTTTGACCTATTAGCAGTTTCTTAACAAAAACTGAATCATTGAAGTACCATAAGACTTTCAAAATCTGCATTCAAACTATCTTTTTGCTCACTTAGTTGTTGAACTCTTCAAATTTATCCACTTGTAATTAGAAACCCATTCAACACAGTTGCTTACCAATTTTAAGATATCGTGACAAGTGTTCAAAGAACCACCTTTCTTGGGACAGGTATAAAGAGAAGCTAAATCTTGGCTCAATCAATAAGGCAGCCAACCTGAGATAACACGAAGAACCTATGAAGTTTCATGGTTTAGTAAAGTCCCCATCGATTCAACTATGTATATCGTAAGTCATAACCCTAGAAAAGTCATTACCAAAAAAACAAAAAAAAAAATTCTAGAAAAGTGGTGGTTCCATCATCAAGGTTCAATTGCTTAACAAATGAGAGCAAAAAATATAAGTTGCCAAAGAAACAGACACTTCTCCTTTTAATTGAAAACAACTGAGCGAGCTCCAGGTACATTCAGAACCTCTCATCAAGATCTTGCAAGCACCATGACACGCTAAAGTTTTTGCCTTGGGAGGATCTAAATGTTTTGTTAGGTAATCACATACGTTGCAACGGTTATCTATTGTAGCACTAGAGATCTTACGAAATCTTACATGAATAAGATCGTCTATTTTGTTTATTTTGCGGATCAGACCTTATTATTGTGGATTTTTATACTATGTTGAATTTTGTTGATAACTTGGAGTTGTTGGTTCAATCCTTTGGATCATCCCTTCATTCCCCTTGATGCTTCATTAATAAATTTCTGATTATTTATCAAAAAAATAAATAAATAAAGTAAAGAACTCTTTAAACATTTGATTGTTAGTGCAGCATAACAGGAGCAACACACACTTTATGCTTTCCTTTTGAAGACTTCAGGACCAATTTACACCCTTTGTTTTACAGAATGTATATAACCACCCCAAGGTAAAGCACCACAGGTGAGAATTTAGCTCTAAGAGCTTCGCCTCTTGTGCATTGGCATTGATGACAAATGAAAGAGCTCCACAATAAGCTTGAAGTATTTTGCTCCTACAAAATGTTGAGCATCTATTTGCATAATTGGTAATTAAAGAAATAACATGTGCAGGAGCAACTATATGCAACAGGCTTCTCCCCACTTCCTTCCTGGAAATCATAAAATCAAATTGTAGTGAAATTCAATTCTCTATGTGGAACAAGAATTATTTTTTTTTATCTTTTCTTTTTCTATCACACAGGGTGAACAAGTGGATAAATCTCCCTCATTGCATCAATGCATATTTTGATTTAAATTATGAGAAATATAATCCAAGGTAATAATTATTTATGAAATTCCACAAAATGGATAGCTAACAATCACAAACAAAAACACGGGATGCGAAAACAACATAGGTAATACATGATATAGCAATTTTCATAAACAAAATATAAGACTAGGCAAGGATAAGAGATAATCTGATAATATACTTCTATTATCTAGATGTACAAATATAAGATAAATCAAAAATCAAAAATATTTAAAAAATAATGCTAATTCAACATCTCAATCCATAAATAACATTATTTCATACAAAAATGAAACAAAAGATGAGATTAAAAATATTGTGAGACGGCAAAAGCCAAACGGCATGTCCAACACATTTCCTGACAGGTGAATATGGGCGTTCAATGTGTGTCAGACACAAATAGGACACCCGTTTTTTAAAGATTGTCTTCATAGGTAGATAGTAACCGGTTTTAAGAACTGTTAAGTTCAAATTTCAAGTTGTCCAACGCAAGGTGGGGAGCTAGTGTACCTAGCAACAAATCGAGTTCTCTAAGAGGCTCACACCTTGGCAAAAGGAAGACAGCTTGATAGTGAAGTCATAGCAAAGTAGCTTACTAGAAGGTGCATCTAAATCAACGTTCATCCCATGAGCGCTAATCCCATTCAGTATTTTGATTCACAAGAGCTTATTACCCTTACCTATAAACAAATCTTACATTCTCACATGGATGTAAATCCTAGTAACGTATATCAAAGAAGGACTGAAGTTCAAGTCATAAAAGAAGATTTAGAAAAAAAAAAAAAGGCAACACGTCATCAGTTTTCATATTCTTTACACCCATATTGAATTTAAGGATGGTTACACAGCAAGTCATACATCAGATGGCTATACCCTCCATTCATGCATATTAGACGTCAAACAGCTACATCTAGGCCAAGGGAAATGTCAAACCCTAATGCTGACATATCAGGCTCAGCAGAAATCTTGTTCCATTAAGGTTTGCTAATGCTCATTCTAGTTATTGATCAGACATCATTCCACAAAGATTCTAGTTGGCTGCAGGATATATTTTTCACAAAGATCTTCCGTTTCCTAAATATTCCTTTATCTTCTTAGAGTTTCTACTACAAGATGATTCCAAAGTTCCCTCCCACCTGGTTTGTAACATAGCTTTCAGTTGTTTGAGCTTTTTTACATACTGTGAATAGATTCTTACCTACTTTATTGTGCTTAGTAGTACAATTTTTACGCCTACACTGAATTGCATGCTTCCAACCATTTGTAAGTAGCTAGATTGAAATATCAGATAAGAATACATAGTAATATGTTGTTGTACCAAAGGAGCATGGAACTATCTTGTCGGAGAATTTCTCTCAATCAGTCTTCATAGAGCACGCACGCATGCATTACTTTTCATTGACACGTGCCTCTTCATAAAAGTTACTGCGAAAAACCTCATCGTGACAAACATCTAAACTGTCCATACTTTGTCTGCAAACCCAAGAGCTACGTAGCAATTGCGGTTCAATTTACAAACCAGTGAAAAATATGTTATCCTAATCCTAAAAAGCAACTTTCAAGGGAAGAAAAAGACACTTGACCTGCAAGAAAATTATTTATAAATGAGAGATGGAAGACTGACAAAAGTATAAATGCTCACTATTTCAGTTTCAAAGTTTCGACCCCATCAAGCTCCCACACAGAGCCCAACACTTCATATCAATCCCCATCCACCTCCAGCCACTAATCAGCAGAATATTCCCTTTGGGTAAACCATGAAGAACATGAAAATCAGGTCTGATGTGACCCTTGACACCACAGTAATGTAATATGGGAACAAATCTCTGATGCTCCCGGTGAGTGAGCAAGTTCCCATTAGGTCTAACATGAGTGGCTTTATCAAATGTGTAGGACTTCTTACAAATGCCAAAAGAGATTCTTGGAAGATTACTCGATCCACACTAAGTACAGATTTCACAGGGCCAAGCTCAAGGGTGCAAAAACAGGTCTTTTTGGATGTACATTCATATTAGGCAAAGCTCAAGTCCATGGCGTAAGGCCAAAATACTAAAAACAAGTGGAAAATCTTCACGTGAAGAAATAAACAGAAGAGCGACAGATCCGTATGCTGAGGATAGAATTATGCCTTGCAATTAAATTTTCCTCCCATAAATTTTATCAATTGACTAACCATCCCAAATATCTCATTAATTTTGCTCTTCAAGGTTCAGAATTACTGATTGTATCTGTTGCTCAAGTGCAGACATCTTCTGGAAAGCAAGACAAGCGAACAAATGATTATATTGAATGAGAAAACAAATGGCTTTTAGATATTCAAGACATAAATGGGCTCTCTCCAAAAGTATACATTAGAATCTAATTTTGTTTCTAAAAATTACAAAAGACCAACATTTAAAAAAAAAAAAAGTAAACATTAGAACAAAACATGAAAAGGGAACGATTTCCTATATTAAATGAGAAATCAAATGTCTTTCAGAAATTCAACAAAAAAGGTTGCTCAAAAAGTACACATTCAAATCTAATTTTTGCCTAAAAATTCCACATCACCAACATTTCAAAAAAAAAAAAAAGTATGTTTCAGATTAATGCAAAACCTGCGATGTTTCAGATTAATGCAAAACCTGCGACTACATGCAAGGCATATGCTTCCTAATTGGCTATACTAACAAGCCTATGCAATAAAAGCTACATCTGAAGATATGACCATCATATAAATTTCCTACTCAAATTATCTTATTACATAGCACTATAATCAAAAGCATTTATTTACCTACTCCCCTTCTTTGAACCAGATACCCCATCTTTGGAATTTCCACCTGCCATCCGCAAATGAATGAAAAGGTCCATACTTTTATTAATGTGTCCACATTAAAAAATATATATACACTATTCCATAGTGCATAAAAAAACAAGAATATCACGTGATTAATTAAATATAGAAAAATATGTCGAAGAAAAATTTTATAGGAATCCATGACTTGAGCTAACCTTCAGAATCGGTCTTCACTCTTTCATTAGGATTGAGTGTCCCTCCTCTAACAAATATCTTGGACCCTGGTGTGCCATCCCCTTGAAATGATTCCACAAACTCTTGATATAAACGAGCTGTTTCATCTTCTGCCCTCTGGAAAAACAAAAACCCAATACCATAACCAGTAACACAGGTTTTTAGAAAAACAAGAAGATTAAAAGGGCCTATCAAAAGCAAAACCTTTTTCTTTGCCTCCTCCTCCTCTCTATGCTTCTGAAAGGGAGTCTTCTTGCGAGTAAGTGAAAACGAACTCATCTTTGATCAAAAGCTGGAACGGCAAGGAAATCACAAAGGCTCTTTAATTCAATAACTGTATTAATAAATCTCCACATATGCACTAAAATTCAAAATCCATATTTTAAAACCAGAAAAATTAATGCTATTATAAGCAAAACCCATGCCGAATACACCAGGATCCCAACCCAAGGAGACGAACCATAATCCTTGCCTAAGAACCAATAATGAGAAGCTAACTGTTGAAAACACTAGGGCGTTTTTTGGTGGAATGGAATGGAACAGGAATAAAGGCGGAAATGGAACGCAAAGCCAATGCCCTTTCCATTCCCTTCTTTGATCAGCCACATAAAAAAAAATGGAAATGGACTGCAAGTTTCCATTCCCAAAATTTGGTTACATATTTTAGGGCGGAAAATAATTCAGAGGTTGATCCATCATTTGTCTTTGCCTAAATTCTTTCTATTTTTTTTTTTTTCCCCAAACTAGCCCATGCTTGAAAATGAGCATTTCCTAAAACTTTGGAAAGTATTTTCTATTGTCGAAATAAGATTAACTTTTATGTTTCAAAAATGTTTTTCACATAAACAAGTCAACATACAGAATGATAACAAATCATCTTTTTTTCTTTTTTTCAAAAAAATAAAATGAAAAAAAAATTATAAATTTGTTGAAAAAAATAACTCGAAAAAAATACCAAATGTACCCTTTTGAGAAACTGCCCAAACAATTATTAGAACCAATGATATTTAAAGATCATATGCACACACACAGATTAAAATTGAATTTAAATCTTGAAAACAAGTTTAATACCAAAAATATTCTACACATTTTATTTTCAAAAATAGGGATGACTGGTTATGTTGTACAGCACACATAAACAAACAAGAAGTCAAATTGGATGGGTTTTGAAAAATATTTTATATTTAAAAAAACGTTCATAAACAGAAAAATACAAATGGCTATTGGAGTCAGCACTTGCAAACCAATGGGAGACTGAGAAAGCATATGAATCAGTGCTCCAATAGACTGGACTCAGTTGCGCTCTGGAAGAATAGGCATTCCTTGTTTCAAAAGAGGAATGAAATGGCATAGCTATTCCAAGGCAATTGATATTCCCATTTCAAAAATGTGTACCAAACAAGGTAATGGAATGAAAGTGTAGAATGTCATTCCATTCCCTTGTACCAAACTAGAATTATATATCGACTTTCTACTTCACTAATCAAAAACAAAGATAATCCCAAATAAGTAAAGTTACATCAGTTCAATTTGTGATTATGACCAACAGTGAGCCTAACAATTAAGCATAGTGTTAGATATTCCAAAATACAAGCACAGACGAATTTAAATGTTGAACAGTCCCACCACAAGTGGGATACCATAGTATCAAAAAATAGTGAAAAATATATTGGACAAAAAATGTGGGAACATCATAGATTTTATGCAGGCAAGGAGAGAATTCTGGAGGAGGAAACCCCCTCCCCCAATTTCGGTTGGTCAGTTTATTTGGATTCGGAACTATCTCTGACAGTCTGAGAAAGAGAAAACTTATCCTTGCTTGGTGATACAATTGTAAGGAGAGTAACAAGTTCTTGAACCACTTTCTCATTAACTACCATGTGGCTTGGAAAGTTAGGAACTTCATGTATGCTCTATTTGTTGTAAAATGGTTATGCTAACTTTAGTTGTAAATTTGATGGCATGTTCGAGTTTTAGCTGTCCAAAAAGAAAGGAGAAATGGACTGGAAAATCTTATTCAATCATGTGTGATGTGAAGCATTTGGCTTGAGACATATAATATATCTCCTGAATGAGTAGAAACTACTGTTCACTATATTAAGGAATTCATTCTCCTTCACTCCTACTTTTTCTTTTCCTTTTTTCTTTTTTTCCTTTTTCATTTTTTTTTTTTTTTTAAATGAATGAATCTGTCAATTTTTCTTTCATCTTCTTTTGTTGAATTTTTTGGGAAATTTGCATATGCTTGTGCATGCATCAGAGATGGATTTTGTATAAACTAGATGCACACGGCTGTGCCCTTCTTTGGCACTCTTCACTAGAATTGGTTAACTTATTCAAAAAATAAAAAAATAATAAGAAGAAGAAAGGCAGAGTCCCTATTCTTTATTTCTAGCGCTCAAAACAAGTTCCTATTGTTTCGAATCCAGCCTGGAATGTCAAAAAATAAATAAATAAATAACAAAAACTTCTAATACAATAGTACACTCTACAATAGATCAAAATGTTTTGGTTTTATTCTATCCCATTTCATTAACTCCAAATGCTCCTTCAACTTATAAGTCTATGTAAAGCCAATATCTCATTTTGATTTAAAAAAATAATAATACTCAATCATAAGAGTGCCTATTACATAATGCAAATTTTATGATCTTTCAGAATTTGAACTTTTCATCAAGATCGAAAAGAAACCCAGATAAGCGTAAGCGTTTCATCAATATAAATAAATTTAAACAAACAACCAAAAATATGATGAATTCAAACTTATTAATAGTCTCCCCCCCCCCCTAAGAACCCAGCATGAAAGTTTTCCATTGGCCTGACCAAATTCAAAGATACAAAATGTCGTTTAATTTAGGTAGAAACGGAGACGAGACAGAGAGCTAATGTCAAGATTCAACAGTATCGTTCGAAACGCAATGGTTTCGGCGTATTTGAATTGAAAAACACTGGTGCGTCGACACAGTAGCAGAGGACTGAAAAATGAGGAGAGAATCCGAGAAGAATAACTGATTCAACAGAGTATACCAAACAGATTTCCAGATAAAAATAAAAAATTCAACCGAAGCTTTCATCTAAAAAACCCTAAATTTGTCAACAATGAAATTGATTCGAGACCAAAAACATCAAGTGCGGGTAAGAAAACGCTTGAACAACACAGAGAGAGATAAGAACCTGAAACTTTGGAGCTACCGAGGACTTGAAGATTGAGCATTAGGGGGGTTTATCTCCGTCGGATCGCCTCCAGCTTCCAGGCCATCCAAGTACCTTCTTCGCCTTCCTCCTCTCCTCTCCCCAACTGTGTCCAGATCGATCGAACCCAGAAACCCTCTCTATCTCTCGTTTGCTTCTTCTTTCATCGCAGGGTGAGATAGGGCTTTGGCTTCGCGTATTGACAGCCTTCTCTGGTCTGGACTCTTCTACCGATGCTTAATCTGCATTACTAACCATAGTAGTTTTATCAACCCTACTTTTTTGGTTAAAAGCATTTGCTTAATATGTATAAATATATTATGTATTTATCTTGAATTTAATTATATAACAAATAAATAGGAATTCGTATAAGTAGATTCATACATATATATATATATGCCTGCCTTATTTTACTTAATTATGCACTAAAATATATGGTTTTTCTTCTTGGGTTCAATGAGAGCAAGAGAGTTTGTCGTTTTAAAAATGAATTAATATATAAAACATAATTGATAAATATTAATGCAAGTTTTATATGTAAATATTCATGAACAAAATTTAATTTCATGTAAATAACCTATGAATTTTATTAATTAAAATAACTTTATGTCACGAAATTTATCAATAAGGGTTTCTTCGTGATTTCTCTTCTATCTTATTTTAAAATTTTGTTTTAACAATATTTTTTATAACTAAAATATGCGATCTATTTTGTAGTAAAAATTAACATTTTTTTATTTTGTATGAAATAATCATGCGTCTTTTTTATTTTATTTTATTTTTCAAAATCATTAAATATTAGATTGTCTATAATAGATTTGAAATCTTAAAATATTTATAGTAAAAATATTTTTAGAGTACAGCTATTCGTAGCTATACTTTTTTTTTTTCACACGGCCCAGTTAATACATATATTTTATATTTTCTCCATACAACTCACAAACTACTCCGAAAATTCCAAAAATAATCCTTTCTCTTATAAAATCCTTAAAATTGAAAACCTACTATTAAAATGATGTAACATTTTTAGTAGATATATGTCAAAATTTTGCACATATTTCGATGTATACTGTTGAAATGTTATATGGTCATTAAAAAAATCAAAATTGATAAGAGTCTGTTAAAATATTTTAATTTTTTCAATAACTAGTTGCTGAAATACTTTATTTATTTTGATATGGAAGTGTTGGAAGTTTTATATGATTTATTGTCAAAATTTTTCAGCAAGTACTTATTGAAAATATAGAGGGCAAGAAGATCATTTTGCGTTAGACAATTTTTTTCCTAAGATGGAAAAAATTTACCTGAATTGCGGAAAAAAACAGGGTTGCAAATAGCAGTCTCCTATATTTTATATGCTTGCTTTTTTTTTTAGGTATTTAAATTTTAACAAAATGTAAATGAATGTTTTACTGGAATAATAAGAAAATGATATAATTTTTTTATTACTTTCCGTTACCCACTTTCTCCACCAATAATAATATGGTCCCTTGTAGGGGTTGGAGTAATTGTTACTTTCTCAAACAAACTAATCCATTTGGCAAAAATTGTTCTGATAAAACTTAACTTTTGTTATCTTCAAAACAAACATACCCTTAGGGAACGTTTGGTACGAGTTCAAAACTCTCAAAGTAAATTAAAGGGATATTTATTACCTCAGTAATATATTGTTATCTCAAAAACAATTAATAGGGTAATAAGTTCATGATGGTTATATTTGAATTGGAAAAGTAAATATTATTTAGTAATAATTATATTGTGTTTGAACTACTAAATTTTTTAAGAGGTAAAAGTTAATACTTAATATTAGTAAAATATTATTATAACATAATGATTGTTATTTTTAATAATAATTAATGTTACTGATATATATATATATATCATTAAAATACATAATTTTAAATAAAAATATCATTTACAAAAAATAAGTTTATCATAGATTTTTAGTAGTAATTAAATTTAAGAATAAAATTTTATTTTTTAAGAATTATTTTTATTTGACAAAATAATTTAATAAAATATTTAATTTTAGGTCATTTATATAAATTATTAATTTTAATAAATTACATTAATACAATACATAATCTAGCAAATTATTACTTATGAGAAATAATTTTTATTTAATAAATCATTTTAATAAGTAACTATTATTTACAAAAAATAACTTCAATTTGAGAAAATAAATAATTTAATCATAAAATAATATTTCAATAGTACTTAATTTAATAATAAATTATTATTTATTATATATGATTTTAATAAATAGTTTAATAATTAATTAATTTTAGTTTCTTTAAATAAATTATTATTTTCTATATTTATTATAATTATCTATAAGAGAATCTTACCTAGCATTACATGAGGTAAAATAATATTTTACGGGATAATGAGAAATGAATACAAATTTACCATTATTCCCCGTTATCCAACTCCCTTCTCGTTAGTAATTTATCCCTGCATGGAGGTAATCGTTACCCCCAAATTCCTCTCTTCCAAACTAATATGATAGAGGATAAAAATCAACCTATGAACATTTACTATCTCTTACCGCCAAAACACATATTCCTTAATGTAAAAGGATTGATTTAACCTCTTCTTGTACAAAATACTCTATTAAAATACCTTGGATTTGTTTGTCAAAGATCATTAGTTCAAATCACCTTAGGGTTAATAGAGCACTTATCCGGTTATTAATTTTAAGTCTTTATAAATTAGTCAAAATGTTTGTAAGCTAGCCCAAACACATTAACTTAAAAAAAAAAAAAAAAAAAAAAAAGAAGAAGAAGAAGAAGAAAAACATATCACACAATTAACTAAAAAAAAATAAATTTAATTAGCAGTTAAAAATTTTCAGAGCTTCTTATTTTCAAATCAAACCTAAAAAATGACAAGTAACTCGACACTTGAAGGTTCCACACCCTAGAATGGGACAAGAAAGGTAAGCCTAAAGTTTTCATTCCCCGCTTCAACCTTATGTAAATGCACGTAAAAATTTATTTAATAGATTAAAGGTGCGTTTAGAATAACAAAAAACAACGAAAAACAGCGAAAATTTAGTTTGAGTCACTTTTTGGCGTTTGGTATACCTAATCCAAACCACAAATTTTAGAGAAGAACAGTGCCGAATCCGTCCCGACAGTTTTGGTTACAGTCGGGACGGCTAATCTGAAGATTTTACAAAGACACGGCTGAATCCGTCGAAATGGTTTTGAAGTCCATCGGAACGGTTTTTGGTAGTGATCAAACCGTTGGAACGGTTTGGTACTTTCCGTCGGGATAGTATAAAGAAATTAAAAAAAGAGGTAAAGTGGGTGTAATTTTATAACGCACGATTTCGTGGTGACATCCCTAAAATTTTTTTTCCTATTCAATTAACAGAATTGTAGTTATATTATTTTTTTGGTAGATATATCAATATTTTTTGAAATTTGAAGGGAAAGAAAATGTAAAAGTGTAATAGAGAATTTCAGAAGTTTTCAGAGATTTTCAGCAAATTTTAGTGGTCCAAACGTACCCTAATTCTATTATCCAACAATCAAATTAATCAAAATTTATATATAAAAAAGTCTCCAACTAATTATATAGTTGATTAGATATTTCAAACAGCCGCCCCAATAAATTTAAAAGAGAGGGAAAAAAAAGTTTTGTTTATTATATATATATTTTTTAAAATAATCATTAACAATAATAAAATGCTCTACTCCCTTTCAAAAAATTTTAATTAAGTAAAACTATGAGACATTAGTTCATAAATAATAAATTAGTTTCCTTATTTCAAACTCATATGCACGTGTGTTTTTTAAAATATTTTCATTAAAAGTAAATAAAAGTATTTTTCAAAATCATTGTATGCTGAAATAATAAATTAGCTACTTTTTTTAAATGATATCGTAAAGTTCTAATTTTTTCAATATAATATATTTTTAGAAAAATATATTTATTGATAATTTTTAAAAATATTTTCTTAAAATATGAATAAAAGTTTAAGGCCCCGTTTGGTAACATTTTTGTTTTCTGTTTTCTGTTTATATTTTCAAAATTTTGTAAACTAACAACAAAAACATATTATTAAATCTATTTATATTTTTACGTTTCCAAGAAAATGAAAACTTAAACAGAAAAAGGGAAAAAAAAATATGTTTTCATTTTGTTTTCTTTTTCTGTTGTAAATAGTTTTATAAATTTTATTATTTTATCCATTTTTGTTTTATCATAATATAATAAATTACTTTATTCAAGTATTTTATTAAACTAAAATTAGTTTTATTAAATAATATAATATAATTAAATAAATTATCTAAATAAATATGTAATATATTATATTAATTGATTTTTAATAAATCAATAATTAAATTAATTATTAATTAAATTAATTTAATATGAAATATTAATTACTAAATTATTTTTAATAAATAAAAATTATAATTTAATTCAATTATTAATTTAATTTAATTAATATAAAACATAATTTAATTTAACTATGATTTTTATTAAAATAATTTAATAAAATATTTTTGATTAAATTAATTAATTTAATTTAGTAAAGAATATAATTAATATAAAATATATTTTATTAAACTAATTAATTTTATTTAGTAATTAATTTAATTAATATAAAATATATTTTGTTAAATTATTTTTAATAAATAATAAATTAAATTAATTAACTTAGCTTAAATTTTATAATTATTTTAATTTAATTAATTTAACTAATATTGAATATATTTTATTAAATTATTTTTAATAAATATCATAATTAGATTAATTAAATAAATTTAATTTAGTTATTTCTTAACTAATATTAAATATATTTTATTAAATTATTTTTAATAAATATCATAAATAAATTATTTGAATTATTATGAAAAATATTTTTGTAAATATTATAATGAAATTATAATTGTTATATTTTATATTTACTAGATTAAATTATATAATAATTACATTTTATTTAATTTTTAAATAAATAATATAATTAAATTAACATGAAATATATATTTTAAAATTCTATTAAATTTTTTGAAACTAATAAAATTAAATATTTTATGAAAATAAAAAATTAAAAACTATAAACAAAATTGTATTTCCAAGCGAAGTTTCAATTTTAATTTCAGAAAAAATAAACAATAATGAAAAACACAAAACATAAAATGACAATAAAAAAAAAGACAACGTTATCGAACGGGTGTTTTAAAAATTATTTTGTATTGCAACAAAACAGCCAAAAGTAATACCCCCCGGGGGGGGGGGGGGAAGGGGGGCGAAGCGCAGCTATTTTGGTCATTAAGTTAGAGCAGCACAGACTTGGAACAAGAAGGAACACCAAGAAGTGTTGAAGAATTCTATTTTTATATTTCAAAATTATGAGAATAAATAAAAATACAAGCTATATTTCATTTAATATTTTTATATTTTAGAGTAACGAAAAATGAAATAAAATATGAATTTATAAAATAAAATAAAAAATAATAACTTTTAAAGTTTTTTAATATTTTTACCGTTTTCAGATTTTTTTTATCACTTCAAACCAAACATTTATTACTAAACTCATTTTATAATTTATATTTTAATTATTCTTATTTGCACCTATAAATTTTAATCCTCATTTTCTCAAATTTATTAACCCAAAAAAAAAAAAAACACCACATGAAGTGACGTTTTTTACCACAACTTTTTAAAAAGACAAACTGAAACTAAATTAAGTATATAAAAAAAGTAAAATAATTTAAAATACATTATCTATTAACGGTAAAGCACGAGTGCGAAATCTAATCTACCCAAAAATATAATAAAAAAAATAACAGAGAAAATGAAACGAATAGATTTGCTTACACCCTTTTTAAGGAGTTAAATTATAAAAATGAATTGATATTTATAAAAAAAAAAAATTCCTTTTTCTTTTTCCTTCGTATATATATAAACATTGCTTTGAATATTTGATAGCTAATACATGCATTTCTTTTAAAGGAAAAGCTAAAAGTACATTTTAGCACCAAACTCAAATAGAAACCCAGAATTATATTACTTTGAATACATGAAATACACCATATATATAAACATATATTATATATTTATATCACAACAAATTTCCACAAGGTTCGTAATTCGAAACAAGTGCAAAGCTGCAACTGATTCAGCAACAGCAGCTCGCTGACTCCTACCAGGAAACCATTGCAATATATATATATATATAGCAGGAGGGAAACAAACAACACATTTATAACAGACTTCCTATCGGAGGGAGAACATTCAATACCATACCAGATTCCAGGCCTGCATTGCCCTTCATTTTCTTCCTCCCTCCCTTGTAAAAGCCATCCAAAGATTCTCAGAAATTGTTAGAACTACAGGGCTCTAGCATATGATATCTCAATGCGCCAATCTCCTGAGGTGTTGAAATGCCCGCTGCTTAATCCACTGTCGGTCATAGGGCAGGTAAGCCCGATTGGTGTGCTCATAACTGCAAGTCAGAACAAATGAAAATACACGTATTAATTTACATGGATTTTGGGGGGATGACATCGGGATTTGATGTCAGCTCTCTGACATCGAACTTTTCAGTCACTGGATTAAAATCTAACGGTTAAAACACATTAATATATTTTTTAATCAAAAAATACTTGAATAAGTTCAGACCATTAGATTTCAAGCTAACTGTTCAAACATTTGATGTCATGAAACTGACAGCATAATTACGGTCAGCTTCCCCTCTTCCAATATCGAAGACATGAATACAATAGAATCTCTCAAAGGACGATGAAACCTAACAAAGATTGCAACATAGCCGGAAATGAAGGGAGCATTGTAATATTGAGAGAGAAATAGAATGCTAGTTACAAGATGATGCATTGTGCCCAACCTCAATCTAGGGAAAAAAAAAATAATGTACCTATAAACACAAGTATCACTACAAGTCTTAATTGGCAATGCTATGACTTTTAGGTTGTGTTTGAATCAAGGATTTGTCCAATAAAAAAAAAAAAAAGGGAGGGGAGATAGGGATTCAAAATCACTCCTCATGTTTGTAACAGAAAATAAAGGAGAAAAGGTACAAGATTTAAAAAATTAAAAATAATTAAATTAGAAAATTAATTTATCGATAAACATCCTTTCCTTTTTTATATATTTTTTAATCTACCCAGATAAAATCATGCATTTGAAATTTATATTTCCTCTCTTTTCCTTATTCATTTTCCCTACCCTCTTTTTCTCTCTCTCAATCCCCAATCCAAACACGGCCTTAGTGGCTTTAGTGATGAGATTTGAATGCTTTTATGCATCCACGTCAGGTAGGATTGGTTTTCTGAGCTTTTATGATTTACCAATGGGCCCTGCTGGTTCATTCAATTGGAAAAATACCAAGTTGAGTTGTGACAATGGACCTTATGGGTGTAAAACGGATTTGTCCTTCAAATACGAATAAATTTAGATTTGACATACAAAGCTTATTATATATATCTCTCTCTCTCCCCCTCGCGCGCGCGCACACACACACACACATTTTTCCCTTTCCTCCCCAATATCTTCTCTCACATCTCTTAGTCTTATGTTCTTTTTTTCTCCCTCTTCTCCCTAACATCCCCTTCCTGTTATCAAATATTATTCTGATCTACTCTTTCTTTCTTCTGTTTCTCATATTTATTTTTTTGATTAATTATATGCTAGTTCTCATGTTTGCCATCACCCTCTCCTGTTTTCACAAATTTCTCTCCTATCAACTCTCTGTGTCTGTCAAATTTCACCTCTCCCCTTATTCTCCCTTTCTATTTATTTTTTATAAGACCTCCACTCCACAGCAAAAAAGGGGAAAAAAAAAAAAAAAAAAAAGGGGAAGAAAGAAAAAGCCAGGACATATATAGCAACAGAGTTTTTAGTAAAACTGTGATCTGTTATTACATTTCGAGAAAAATAAAATAAAGGCTTCCATGCTATGATGTTTCCTAGAACCTTTTTTTTAAGAAATGAATAAAATGAGAACCAACTTTGAAGACACCATATTATTGTCATCTGTTCTCTTATTTTTTTTTTTTTCAAGTTAGGAAGACTAAAATGACCACAAACGTGGTATTGTCAAACTTTTTTCGTAATATTTAGAAGCATGTTTCCAAGAGAGTTTTTTCAAACACTACACAAACAGGCACGAAACACCCACTTAGCATTGACTTTTTAAAATGAGAGAAAGATAGAGATATACACAAGTGCGCTCATGTCTGCAAGGCCATCAATGAAATTGTAGAGATCTGCAATATCATAAGTAATATTTCTGAGGGCAGGATTCAATTCCTTGAGTTTCCTTTCATATAGTCCACAAATACCTGTACATGCCCAGCACTATAATCACTGATAACGTAAATACTGCATCTGAAAATAAGGAAAACAAAGTTGCGTCGAGGATATAAACAAGGAAGGTGCTATGTCAAATGGTGTAACCTCTAGTGAGGCGGACATGGAGTGGAATTTGGTCATGCGTGGAAATTTACCGGATTGGGAAATAGCAAAATTCACCGAATTGCTAGGCCCATTGTGTCTAAGGAATCCAAGGACAGGTGTAGATGAGGTCTTGTGGGAGTCCATTATGATTCCCGGACCGTCAATATCAGTCAAGTATTAAGGGATATAATATATAAAGGGAGAACCAGTTTTGCACGATGCCATGTCATAATTTTGAATGACCAAAACCCCTTGACCGTTCCTTTTCTTTAATCTCATAATTCATTGACAAGCAAGAGAATAGAGAGGGGTATATGAGGAAAAAAAAGCATTAAAAAATGAAAAAGACCCCAGAGAGAGGAGAAGAATGGATAGTGAACTAGAAGAAGATTAAAGACGGAGAAGGATTAAAAGGTCGAAGAGAGGCGAAGACGCACACAAGTGTATGCTTCCTCCCTAGCAATTTTAATTTATTAACTGAATTTTGGAATTGGTACACTACCAAAATTAATTTAAGTTACTTCAACATTACAACAACCAAACTACTGGCGCTTTTTTGCAGTTCTTGAGTCTAGTTTACAAACAATGGACTGTGCATATATTACAGAGTAGTTAATCCACAAAAGCCATACATCTCAAAAAGACCAATGCTTGAGTTTGAAGTCATCAAAGTAATGACACAAAAGTGCAGAATGGGCCATATGGAACATACAAATGCTTCAATTCTGTGCAAGGTAAGGATATCAGTATAAAGATCAATACTCAATGAAGTTTAAAGCCTCAAAACAATAAATAGATGGATAGGTAACCCGAAATAAAGAGAAAAAGGAAAGGAAGGGGGGAAAATGTGACAATTTTTGTTTTGGTGGAGTAGGGGAGAGAGACCACAGAGCCTTTTAATGCACCAATGTTCATACTCCAGACACGTAATGGAGATTGAGTAGGGCATCAAGGAGATGATTCCCTGGCAAACCTGGGAACACCCTACTTTTTCCCCTGATTATTTGGTGAGTCTATTCCCCACACAATCCGCATGGGTTTGATTCCCTCGAATGACATGTTGCAGGGGGGATGGGGGCTCACTAATGTCAATTGGGGTTTACCCCCAAATGGTAGGTCTTAAGGGCCCTGTCTTGGAGGGGTTCCACTTCACTAGGAAAAAAAAAAAATGTCCCCAAGGGTTGACCTGGTTGGTTTGTGGGTCAGCTCCCCGCACAGGTGACACATGTTCGATTTCCTCGACTGATCAGCTGCATGTGAAAGGGGCTCCCTAACGTCATTCAACGTTTACCTTGCAGGAGTGAGTCCAAAGGTCCCTGCCCATGAGTAAAGTGGAAATTTGGATGATAAAATCAACACCCTAGAATACCAGGTGAGTCCGTTACAACCACAGGGCAGTCATAAATCACAATGGTGTCCCTCAAGGCTCAAACTACCAAATCTACATAGCCCTTATTAGCAAACCAGTTCTTGAAATTCTCATAGGTCAATTCAGTTAAATGTGAGATAATAATAGACTTTTTACTAACAAGGATAGCGTAAAGCTTACCATCCATCGCCTGACTTATTGAATCATAATCCATAAATGTTCTAGTTGCCCTGCTTTGAGAAGTCTGCATTAGGATAATTGTGTGCCTGTTAGCCTGCAAGGAAGGAAAACAACAAATCAGCATGTAAAAAACATGAATGCAATTAAAAATCAAGGTAAATAAAAAACACAAAATCTGGATATTCAAGATTTCATGATCAATAAAGGATCACCCTAGATTCAAAAGGAGGAAATAACCAAGTAAGATAAAAGTAATTGGAGAATCATGTACACACTGCATTTGATTCTAAAATATCCTGGCAGACACCACTCATGCTCACCGAGATGAAAATACAACATTTTTCAACTTTTTGGGAAGAAATTTTAAATTCTGAATTCCAATAGGTAAACTACAGTAATAACAAAGTAAACGGGAAAAATTAATACATACAAAAAATTAACAAAAAAGATTGGTGGTGTTTTCCCAGGGATGTAAAGAATTTTTCTGGTCTTGGTTGGGTTGCAAACTGAGTTTGAGCAGAAGGAAAGCTTGGAATTTAGCACCTTTGCATGTTTTTTGACTTGTTTGGAAAGAAAGAAATAGGAGAACATTTCACGGCATTGAGTTGCCTTCGTATAGAATGAAGAGTTTGATTTTCTCCTGTTTGTATAGGTGTTTATTTATTTATTTATTATTATTATTGTTTTTACCGCCGCAGGGGGGGGGTTGAGGTGTTACAGAGTCGGACTTGTTATAGTTGGAGAAGGGTCTCTTTTGCTACTTTATTTTTGGTTGTCACTTCCTTAATTCCTTGTAATGAAATTTATTAATTCATTAAGAAAATATGAAGGCCAAAAACAGAATGAGTTATTCTTCATGTATATGTAAGAGCAAGGGAAACTCCAGTAAAATGAGTAGAGATTTCAAAATTTTGGAAACAACCTCAGCAGCTAAAATGTTCATAAATCCAAAGAAATCTTCTCTTCCAGTATAATGGTTATCACTATACTTAAAGCTAGAGCTACATAGCTCCTCTCACCTCAGCAAAATTCAAAATCCAACTCACCGGATGTAATTAAGGTTCTTGAATAATTTTCTTCTTGCCGAACCATTTGACAACTATAGTTGTGTGTGAGAAGAGATCAAAATCGCTTGAAAGCCCACACAACCCCAAGACCAGAGAGCAAATGAACCACCAAAGCTTAGATGATTAGGAAACATTCCCAACTCATCACCATGCTTAAATCTAGAGCTGCACAGCTTCTATCACCTCATTTTTTTCGAACCAAGCTATTTCACGCAGCCCTGAACAATGCTTCTCAATCCCCGAAAACATCTTATTCAATATAACAAATATTAGTTTTTTTTTTCCCTCAATTTTTTTTGGACACATGGAATTGGGAAAGCACAAGTGAGAATAAGATTATTAATCTCCATGAGGTTGTACATAACAGACACTCATTGACTGGTTCCTTTCCCAGCAATAAAACCAGCAATTCGAACGATCTGATTATAATTTAGATCCTTTGACAATCTACCAACTACCAAATAACATAGAGCAGACATCAATGAACAAATACCTGACATATGTACAGTCCATTTGGAGAGAGAGAGAGAGAAGAAAAGGTTGTAGAATCAATATAGGAGAGAAAATAAAAGAAATGAAAGAAAAGTGAGTGTTAAAATTTAAAAAATTTTCATCTTCCTAAAAGTGGGAAGAAGCGGAGAGAGAGAAAAATGAATTAATAAAACTTTCAAAATTACATATTTATCCATAAAATAAAAAAGAATAAATTACAAATATATCTTAAAGTTAAATAAACATGATTATGCTCTAATTTATCAAAGAATTCAATGGTAAAATAACCATCTATCCTTTCCTTTTCTTCCTAACTCACAAACAAAAATAAAGAAAGTTATTATTCTTTGTTATTATCTTTCTTCCGTAAACTTAGAAACAAATAAAAATATATATATAATCATTTCTCCTCTTCTATTCTCTCCTAACTAACATTTTCTTTTCTTTTCTCTCCTAAACTCACAAACGGATCAGTATACTTTATCACTTAATACAATCATATCGAACCCATTCGCTTTAACATAACTTTCCAACCCTTCAAGCAGCTTAGCTGAGGCAGCATAGAAAGAAAAAAACCCTTAATAAATTCAGATTAATTAACACAACCGTACGAGAAACAAAACCCACATAAATCTAGCAACATAACCATAAACAACACATTTCTTAAAAAAATACACACGGATTGAAATAATCGGGGAAAACAAGAGAAAAATATTTCAAACCCGAATTCAGCAAAAGACGAGAAATTGAAACCTAGAGGACAGTGGCACTGTTAATCCCGATGTCACCCATGTGGATCAAAATAAAACAACAAACAAATAACACAAGCTGTAGAAAACCCAATAACAGACAGAGACGAGGGAAATGGGAGTACTACCATCAACGATGCTCGATGGTGTTCGATGGTGACCCCAATATCGGAGCGAAGCAAATTGCTTTGCAGAGTTCGGAGAGGGCGGTCCTGGGGTTTTGACTCACCTATACACGGGTTCAGAGAATGGGTTTCATTTCCGGGTTTAGCCCGCCCAAAGCATAAGTACCATGGAACGCTGTTTGGCCCCTTTCGAAACGGGATAATTTCACTGACACCCGTCGGGCTTGGAATTTCACAAATATTGAGGGGGAGGTGGTAGATGTAATTTACTAAAAAAATAATAATAATAATCGATTCTTCTCTTCTTTGAACTTGGAATTTTTAGGGTGTATTTCGGACGTCGAAAAATAATAAAAAACTATGATTTAGATAATTTTTTAGTGTTTAATGTATAGTTACTAAATTATGTTTTTAAAAAATGAATAGTATAATTTTTTGATTTTTTATTAATAGATCACAGAGAGAAATTGTTCCAATTGATTTTTTTGACACATTCTTATGAATTTACGTCAGAAGTTCTTTTAAAAAATTTCTGCATTGTATTAAAGAGAGAAAACGTTCAGACGGATATTAAAGATCCGTTCCGATGGATTTTGGTCATATTTTTAAAAAGTTGTTAAAAAACTTTTAGGATAAAATTATTTGGTTTGTGGAATAACAATTGTCAAAAATTTATAGAGGCTTGAAAAAATTTGTTAGGATATATAGATATATAGATTTATAGAAATTTCGCAAAGTGTAAGGAGTATAAAATGTGTTAGAGAATTTTAGAAATTTTTAAAATTTTTAACTGTATCAAAGCACCATAATTTTTTATAAAAGAGGGAAGATGATTTGACAAAATACTGGTAGTAAAAAAGAGTAAAAAAATTTACAAAAATTTTCAAGTTAATAAAAAAGATATTAAAAATTTAAGTATAAAAATAATTTTAAATAAATTATTAAACCAAATACAAATTCCCTAGATATTTTGTTTGGTTTGCAATTAAATTTTAAAAATCTTTAAAAGTTATTTATTTTTTATCTCGTTTTACGAATTACGAACTTATAATTTATACCATTTTATCTCATTTTTTACCACTCCTAATATATCCATAATTTAAGCGCATATACGCGTGCTTTTGGCAGCGTTTGGGGAGTTCTTGCGCAGCCAAACCGCGTGTCCTTCGGTGTGTCTTGCACGTGGCGTTTGTGTTTGCTCGGCTGGGGTTTATAAAGGCACCTGGGCCTGCTGTTAGACTGTTGGGCATGGTCTAAGGGCTGCCTTGACGTGCCACGACCTTGGTCTTCGCCAATAACTTGGCCTTGGGCTGTATTGTGACTTTAGGCTGAATTTGGGTAGCAAAAAAGGTTAGATACTAAAAAGTTAAAAAAAAATATTTTTTTTAATGAAAAATAAAAGTTAGCTTTTTAATAACTAATTTTTTAATTTTTATTAATTTCATATTTTTACCTTTTATAATGTAAAAGTAATTAGAAATGTAAAAAAAATAATTTTGGTCATTTAAAAAAACAAACAAACAAAAGACTAAGTAGCTAAAAGATAGCTATTAACTACTAATTGCCAAACGGACACTTAGTGTGAGCTGAAATTTTGGGCATAAATGGAAATGTCCGCAGTTTGGAACACATGAATTGGCCCTTGGGGGCTGTTGGAGTGTAGCACGCTAAGTGCTTGATAAAATGTCCGATAAATTTTTTTAGCTAATTTTTTTCTTTTAGCCCTTTTTTTTTTCTTTTCCCAAACTTCTTGCAAATAAATCACTTGGGACCCATCGCCTTTACACTCTTAAGTATCTTTTGGGCATCAAATGGCGTTATTTAATATATGAAAAGTAGGCATCCCACGTTAAGATGTTAAGGTGTGTGGTGTAGAAATTTTACCTACAAACCAAATTTTGATTTGGTTCATTGAGTTGTATTAGTTCAAAATAAATTAAAAAGTTACCTGTATATGTCTATTTCTCTATTCTTTTTATGGATTGTTTGGTTCAGTTTGGAATTCGGTATGAAGAATTGTAATAAACAGATATCTCACATTGTGTGTGTGATGTATATGTCCACCTACAAATCAAGTCAGTTTTGACTTAGTTTGTAGAATTGGATTAGCTAAAAAATAATATATGAAAATTACATATATATAAAATACAAGATGATGTAATTTCTATATTAAAACCGAACCCTAAATGTGGTTAATTTTGCAATCAGCACACATAAAAATATAGAATATGCAATATTACGGGCTAATAAATTGTCACATTTAAGAGTTTATAGAAAAAAAAGTTGTAGTTTTCTTAAAGGAAGAATTAACCTATGCAAGCAGAGAAATTGTATGTATTCACAAATAAAAATTAAGCAATTCCAGCACACTAATTTACGTGTCAATTTTATTATGGTTAATCATCAGAGTTAGTCTAGCAGGTCGTAGCCTATTTCCTTGATAAGAGGTCATCGGTTCAGTTCCCTTCTCAAATAAATTCTAGCTAATTTTAACTTCTATTTAACGTTTTTCTTAAATTTAAAAAAAGAAAAAAACAATAAAACGTGGTCGGACACGTGCAAGGATAGTCTAATGATTTTTCTTTCCTAAGGGATGCTCTCACTCTTTTTAAAGAAAGGGCAAGCAATTGTTACCTAATTTTTTTATTTTTAACTTCACTTATGAAAAAGAATGAGCTACTTTCATATAATAAAAGATTAAGAATAATTTTTGTTGGACATTTTAATATTTAATATATTAAGTCTTTCACATGTTTTTATTATGTTTATTTGTGTTCTTTATGTAAC
>QLOD02000013.1:30890615-30903804 GCA_003260245.2 Sideroxylon spinosum | reverse complement strand
GTATTAAAATTATACAACATATTTTATTAGAAGTATGGAGATAATTTATAATTTTATATAACAAAAAGATAAAATAAAATATAAAAATCTATTTGTGAAATACAATTAGACCAACCCAACACTTTAAAAGTCTCAAAATTATATAATTAGAGATATAAAACTAAACGCAATCTTTTTTATAAACTTTGTTCAAGGTTCATTTTGCTGATATGAGTGGATTTTTATGCATACATTTTTTTGATATATATTTTTAGTGTCTTTTCTTATTAATAAAATTCTTTAGTTATTAAACATACAAAAAAGAAAAATGAAAAAGAAGCTCTAAATGAAAATTTTCAGCATAATGAAATATGTTTTCATGTTATAAGTATTGGGTAAAATCTTATAATCTAACAATTCAATTTTTTGAAGCCCTTACCTATTTTTTAAAAGAAGAAACAAAAAAAAAAAACTTAAATTCCTTGCATTTACCAAATCCTTCACCAAGAACACATACAATTCTACTAAATAACTAACATTTTCTTTTTTATTGCAAGAGAAATCAAATAAAAATAGGCAGCAGGACTGTGCCATGGCCTAAAAAGTAGCATCAAGTCAAGTGTAAATCCACAATGAGAGAACACTCACAACACAAAAATCTAACCCCAGACAAGAAGAAGAAAAGAAGTCGGTACTTTGAAATCATAGTGACAATCTTCTCTGGCAAAAGATTTGGCCTATGGAGATTATTTGAGTCACATAAAAACAGAAAGGAAGACATCCCCACTTGTATCGTCTTCACAAAGGGTTTAACTTTTGCATTGTACCAAGTAGCAGCGGTTTGCACAATCAACCCTCTAATGCAGATGCTCCAGAGATAATCTCAATCAGTTCTGTGGTGATTGACGCTTGACGGGTTCTATAAATGGCAGTACAATGTAGAGATCAGATAAAAGACGAGATATAAAAGTAAAATTTTAGAAATTCTAAAACTCAATTTCTAAGATACATATTAAGTCTTCCTGTTCACATTTCTTTATCAATGCATATAGCTGTTTGGAGTCAATAAAAAAATTACAAAACTCTACAAATCACTACAAACACGAATTACGAGACAAAACTCTACTCACTGCACAAACACGAGACATTAACTTTTACAAATTTATATCATTTTATACAACTCCAAACACCCCCGAAATAACGATTTCTACATATATATTTTTACGACTGTGACATAACTAACTAGTTATATATTTACCAACATGCCTCTACAGTGTCACATTCTGATTTTTTTTTTTTTAAATTTCTTAATCGATATATCTATGCCATTTCATATTTGTGCTTCTTAGATGAAGACAACTGGCATGCAACTCACAATGCTGCATTATCCTATGGTGAACGGGACTTTTTTTCCCCTTTTTTTTTTCTTTTGGCGTGGGGCTGCGGAGGGGGCTAGGGGTAGGGTGGGGGTTGGGGGTGCAACTCAAAATGATTTCTTACTGTTGTAATGTAAATAACTAATGCCTTGTCGTGCTTTATCCCCCACATTTTTTAAGTTCTCCACGTATCCATGCAGTGTCATATATGGGCTTCTTAGCTAAAGACAGTCAGCATCCAACTCACAATGCTGCATCATCCCAGGCTGAATGCCTTTCTTATTTATTTTATTTATTTATTATTGCCCTAGTTATAGATGAGATTACAAGACATATTCGGGATGAGGTACCGTGGTGTATGCCATTTGCAGATGACATTGTTTTAGTAGATGAGACGAGAGAATGAGTAAATGCTAAGTTAGAATTGTGACGAGAAATGTTAGAGGCTAAGTCGATGTAAAACAAAATATATGGAATGCAAGTTTAGTTAAATTAGGACAATTGGTGGTATAGAAGTAAGCTTAGGAACACAAAAGATTGTAGAGAAAGAAAACTTTAAGTATCTTGGATCTATAGTGCAACAAAATAGAAGGATTAATACTGATATAAGTCATAAGATTCAGGCTAGGTGGACCAAATGGAGTCGTCTTCGGGAGTCTTGTGTGATCGAAAAGTCACCCTCAAGGTAAAAGAAAAGTATTATAAGGTAACGGTAAGACCAGCGTGTTATATGGATCAGAGTGTTGGACAATAAAACATAATCATATGACAGTTACCGAAATGAGAATGCTAAGATGGATCTGTGGGATCATAAGGAGAGATAGGATTAGGAACGAGGAGATTAGGGACAAAGTAGGAATATCACCGATTGAAGATAAATGAGAAAAAATAGTTTAAGATGGTTCGGTCATATTAGAAGACGTCCAATGGAGGCACTGATTAAAATATATGAAAACATGGAGATTGTTAAGAGTAGGAGATGGAGAAGGAGACCTAAAAGAAGTTGGAAAGAAACGATTAAACATGACCTTACTTCCATGGATCTAACAGATGATATGACCCTAAACAGATTTGATTGGTGTCGTCAAATCCATATAGCCGACCTCACCTACTAAGAAAAGGCTTGGCTTGGCTTGGTTTGGTTTGGTTTGGTTTATTTATTTATTTATTATTATTATTATTTTTTTGGGAGGGGGGAGAGAGAGGGAGGGAGGGAGAGACCTGTTATAAGTCAGTGTGAGGCGATCAAGCATATCCCCAGCATTTCTGCTGGAGCTATCCATGGCAGACATCCTGGCTCCTTGCTCGCTGCAAGCATTCTCCAAAACCGCATTGAACATAACCTGAGGAGATCATCAAAATTTCCCATTAACATAGCTTGGATTTGCTAATCTACATAATTAGATATTGTATACCACTCCTACGCAAATTTATTCAGAATTCTCTTTTTTTTTTTCTTTTTTTTTGGCAAACTACAAACTCTTTTTAGCAGAGTGTCAAAAGCATGAAGTGCAAAGAGTATCGTCAACTAACTGATATACCAGGTTCGCATTGAAATATAATATAAAAACCCATCAAAATAGCTTCACCTCCAGCCAACACGAAGAAGTCCTTTAAAAGGGATCTAGTCATTAAAGATAGGACCTACACAAGAAAACTGAAATTCTGCTAGATTCTGAAGTACTTCTGACTTTGTCTCGCCACCTTCAATTTCGTAGGAATCAAGATCACCAAGCTTTCCCCCTGCCTCGGCTTCCCTCTCCACAATCTACATTAGCAGAGCATTAAATTAGTATTGACAAAATAAAGCATAAATGAATATATGATGAAGTCAAAGCACTAAATTCACCTCTGGAGATAATACAGTTGCAGTTGTTGGCACAAATGAGACAACCGACTGGAATTTGTTGAAAACAATCCTCAGTGCGTCATACTCCACGTTCTTCAGGACGTCATCTGCAAGAACAGAAACCTGCAAGGGCAAAAGCTTGGATATAACATGAGGAAAGAAAAAGGAAAAACAAAATCAAGCATGAACCAAATCCAGTTTTTGATGGATTGTTTGTTGTAATAGCCAGAGTCATCAAATTCCTTCCTTATATTTCATGTTTCTTTATCATCTAATGAAGAAGCAATAGCTCGGGAAGTTTGTACCCCGATTGAAAGAAGAGCTTGAAATGAGTAACAAGGAGCTTTTAAATGCACAACTCACTCAAGCAAGAATAATTCTGAAGTGCTCATACAGGGAGTATAATAAAAAGATAAGTGAAGCTAAAAAGTCACAGCAGTGTCATGGTAATTTTAGGATTATGATACTTGAGTAGCTTCAATTAACTCTTTGTCGCATTATGATACTTGAGACTCTTGAGAATATTGCCCCTTGTTAAATGGAGCGAGCTATTATTTATTTCCACTTATATATTTACATTTGAGCAAGCATGTCTCCCGGTGGAAGAAATTCCTGATTTATTAAATGGATCAGTGGAAAAACCTTCTACAAGAATGAAAGGAACTACCAATAAGAATTTCATAGTCAAGCATGAAAGCAAAGGCCAAAAATTCACGAGGAAATGAACAAATTCAGAGAGGGAGCAAAAAAGAGAGCTCAATATTCTCTCTTTGAATTTTTTGGCGGCGAAAGGGGGGGTAATCGGAGTGCAATTTCTTCCTGAAAATCACACGCAGCAATAAATTCAAAAAACTAACCTGAGTGTAATTCAAAGGATGTTTCTGCAGCTCAGTTATGATTATCTCAATATCCTTTTTTGAATCCCGCACGAGTTGAGCCTTTGCCTTTTCTCCCAACACAACATATTTACTTTCCTTTTCAGGTCCTATTAATGGTACAACATATAATTTAAAAGTTAAAACTTTCCCAATAGTTAAAAATAACAAATATCATAGCCACAGTTGCCAGCAGAAATACCAGAGTTCAGCTTATGAATGGCCCTGCTTATCTTGACTGATGTAGAATTAATTCCACCACAAAGACCTTTGTCAGAAGAAATTGTAACAATAACATTCTTCTTGACATCAACACCTGGTATTGCAATGAGACAAGAATCACAATGAGGCCAATGCCATGTTTACTGAATGAAAGAGAGGTAAAGCCTATAAAAGGTTCGCAAAAAGCAAATTTTTCAAAGGAATTGAACAACAACCAAACTATATCAGATCAACGCAGGCTGCACTTGGCACTTCACATAATTAAAGCTAGTGTTACACCGAATCCTAGCTTTTGTTTGAGTTAATAACCTGTTGCTTTAGTTTTATTGAAGTTCTACTAAGTTTACGGTTACTTTCAATGTATGCAGATGTTGAAGTGGATTGTAGTGGTGATAAACCCCAATCCATGGAAGGATTCCTAAAGGCATCTCAGATCATTTTTTCTTTCTTTCCACTTTCCCCCGAACTTTTGCAAGCAGAACTTCCAATTATAACAATAATGATTATTCAATGTAAAAGCCTGTTTCTATTTTCCTACACCATAATTTTTTTCTTATCAACACCTAAGATATGCTGTCTATAGAAATCCCGGCAACCAACATTTGTCTCATCAATTCAGAGAAGAAAGTCAATCCCTTTCCATTATTAATCATTTAAGACTAGCACACTAAGGACACCCCTAAGAAGGATACCTAAAGGCCCCTAGGACGGTCTTTTTCCTTTTTTTTTTTAAAATCATTTTGCAAGCAAAACTTCCGATTTTAGTCACAATGATTTTTCCATGAAAATGATGTGACCATAATTGTCATTCTTGTACTGTAAGTAAATGTTTTATTTAAAAATAGCATCAAAATGATGCTATCCATTTACAGAAGGTCAAAAATGAAAATATAAATTATGTATCCATATCCTCAATGAAAGACAAGAAATTACGTAAATCTAGATCCTTACCCTCCCCCCCAAAACAAAAAAAAGGGTTATTCAACTACACAGCATAGACAATAAATGCCTTTTAATCTATACATAGGGAATTTGACATCCTCAAAAGTTCTTCTATTTTTATCCCTCCACCTCAACAATGAAAGGAAAAAAAGGTACAATAACCCATGCCTTTGTTTTCTTTGAAATACTGCCACCCCAACAATCTTCAAGCACCTTTTTTTTGGTTTTTTTTTTTTTTTTTTTTTTGGGGGGGGGGGGTTGAATTCATTCCAAAACATGAAAGTGTCAAGAAATACCACAACTCTTTGAACCAGGAACAATGTATGATTAGATGATCAATAGATTCTCCATCCTTACATAAGCAACACTGAGTAATAATAATCCTCCTCCTCAAAACTACAGCATCAATTATGAGAATTTTATCATGAATCAAGCTTGTGAGCTCACGCGTGGACAAATAAAAAACAATAAAATAAAATAAGCCACCTTTCATGGAGTTCCAAATTTCCAAATATTTTTCCAAGAAAAGGTTACCTCCCCTTCTACCACCACCATGTCGTAATACACGTTCACATCAAACATCCCTAATTTAGAGATTCTCCACTTAATTCCATGCTCTAAATTGATTTCACATCAAATATACCTGATTTAGAGATTCTCCAATGAATGGCATCCTCCTCTTCTCCCCACCACCTTTGAATCGTACAAAATCGCAAGAAGATTATGAAAACTCCCGATCAAAAAGATTAATGCAAAGAGAAATTATCCGAATAATATTCCTCCCTGTTATATAAAATTTGTTAGCCACTAAAGCCTCTTTATTTACACCCAATTCAAAAATATTCAAAAAGTGAATGCGAAGCCTTCTGTTGTCTTGATCAACTCTGCTTCTCCCTACTTCAAAAGACTGATAATTCAAAAACTCATTCCATGTGTCTGGGATTCCTTTCCATTAACTTGATCTATTAGAACCAACCCTGGTTGATAAAGGCCACTCTTCCCATAAAACCCCAAGTTCTGAAGACAACCTTTTGCCATAACTTATATCTTTCACATGCATATCTCCAAAGCTGCTTACCTAATATCACCTCATTGAACAACTTCGAACTTATATCTTTCACATGTAGCCCCTTGTCTTGTATCAACAAAAATATTTACTAAGTTCACAACCTAGAAGTATAGTTTAAGCATTAACATATATTTCCCAAGCAGTCAAAAGGCATACATGATCTAGCAAGAAAAAAAGGTCCATAAGCCAGTAAGGGTCTCACCTGTTAAAGGAGCCCAAGAGTAGGGGCGTCAACCTCAAAACCTAGGTCTTAAAGTGAAGAACATTCGTCTCTTATACGGGGGAGTGACTTTTATCACAGACCGATGTGGGACAACATCTAACAACTCCCCTCACATTGGCCCGCATAGATATAGGCTCAACGTGGACAACGGTGAGGCCCAAATTTGAAAACCCGCTTGGATACCACATTAAAAAAGCCCAACAACATATAGAAGCAGGGGCCTCAATCTCAAAACCTAGGTGTTAAGGTGAGGGACGTCCATCTCTTATATGAAGGGAGTGACTTTTATCACAGGCCGATGTGGGACAACATCTAACACCACCAATGCCACACATTCTAGAGCAGGGAGGGAATAAGGTCCATACTAGAATCCATGTTACTTTCACAATGGGGCTCCATCCATACTAGAATCCACTTTTCATGTGTAACAACATAAAGTTTTACAGTTGCACCAAACCATGACACGAGAGGGTACCTAATACCATCATAATAATTAGCTATAGCTATCATGGAAACTTCCAAACAAAATCCTACTCTAGAAGATTCAACAGATAAATAAATAAATAAAGTATGCTCTAAAGCCAAAATACGACCTAGATAATAGTTCCTTAATCTAAAAAATATTCTAACACTCATGCTGTATGGCTCCATGCTTTTAAGTTGCAGCTATATCATTTTCCCCGTGCAGGAAAATAACTCAACAAAAAGTCATACTTGTACAGCAAGCTCCCGGTCCACCAATTAAAAAAAAAAAATTTTAAAAAATAAAAAACTAAATGAGATGGCTTCAACAAATACTTTAGTTTTGGTGTTGAACTTGTGCCAAATTTAAATTCGCAAAAGGTGTTGCATGAAAATGCTAAATTAAGAAGTTAGTTTAATTGCACTCACACCTAAGAAAATCATGTTTTAGACCAAAGAAAGATTTAAATGTTTAAACAAAATATCAAATTATAAGCACGCCCAACTGAACCACTAATGTCAAATTAAAAGATTTCATCTGCCACTCTGCATACAAAATCACATTAGTAGTGCAGAGCACAAAATAATAAAGGCACAAGGCATGCTACTGCCAAATCATCACACCAATGAAGCAAATTCAAGAAAACTGTTCACTTCAAAATTCTAAGGAAAAAAATAACAAAACAAACAAAATCATTAGCCTTGGCAAACATGTCAAACAGTATTACTTTGACATGAAGTAACCAAATAAACTCGAGAAAACAAAAAGGGCACATAAGAAAACCCAAGGCTTAATGATAAACGTACTTGGAGTATCACCAAGAAGGGCAGTAAATGGCTGCCATAGGCCACGGGAATTCTCAGCTCTAGCTTGAATTGCTCGCAGCTTAGATGCTGCAACCATTTTCATTGCTTTCGTGATTTTCTGGATATTCTTGACACTCTTCATCCGGTTACGTACTGCATAAATAGTATTAGCACCACAAACAATCAACAGTTACAAGAAAGAGCATATTTAATGAATTGCAGAAAGCATTCAAGTCCAATGTCATCGCAAAATTGCAGCAACAATGGAATGGTGCAGGTTCTTACCAACTTGGGTTGAAATGGAACGGACTCCAAGAGAGGCCTGCTCCCTATGCACACAAGATAATTTGTTAGACAATTAGACGTGAAGATCGAGATTGAAGGAAAACTTTTTCTTACGATAAAATAGTCATTTTTATGAAAGGGGCATCATCATGACACAGTCCTATACAGAAGCAAAACTTGTAGAGGGTAAATGAAAAGTTTGAGTTGACTTACAATTATACATGCCCAAAAGGAGTAGGTTAAGCTTGTTCAAGGGCATTTTAGATCATGAAAACTGTATCAATTTTTATATTGTTACAAGTGATTATAATATATTTATATATCTATGGCCAAACCTTGTAAAGACGATCAATAAGCATCACGCACAATTTTGAAATTCACAAGAAAATGAACACTGCCTAAATCTAGAGTCCCACACTTAATATAGCTTCTCGCCCCCATTATCTGATTAGGAGACCAGATGGAACTCTAATATCCCAAATGAAATGAAAACCAAAAGATTCATCTTAGATAAGAAATAATCGGCTCCACCAGTTTTCAATTTTCCTCTGGCGCTGATGGTCTTCAAAACCAGAGATTATGAGAATTCAATCTTCCTTGTCCCCACGAACGTGTAGTCTTATAGCCTTATTCCATCTTATAGCAAAATGCTGATAGCTTGTAACTCTAAATACACGAACCATCCTAATACCTTTTACTTTTCTTTGTGGACATATTAATCTCCTGTTTGGTGCACAATAAAACGTCGAAAAAATCTAAAAATCTCTAAATACAATTCACTTTTTATTTCACGGCACAAATTACGAACCTTACAAATTATCACATTTTATTTTGCTTGTTGTTGCATCAAAAGCCCTCTAAGTTTGAAACCAACAGTGCGATATCCACACAACCTTTCTTTTTTTTTTTTTTTTAAATATGGAGAATCCACAACTGATATATACATTGTCTACAAGGATAAAACAAAAAAAAAAAATAATAACAATAATATTTGCATAATTTCCAAAATATCCAAAGTAAAATACAGCATGTCAATTCCAGGCCTTTAACGTGATAACATCCCTATGTACGATATATGTTCAAAACCATGACTGCTGCAGGAAAAGTTCAAGCAAAATCAATCATGGAATCTGAAATGAAAGTGATATAAATATATATATATATATAGAGAGAGAGAGAGAGAGGGAGGAGAGAGAGAAAGGAAATGAAATCGCACTCGGAAGGAGCGAGGGAGGATCGGAGGGCGTAGATGGGATTGGGGGACATCATAGGGGCGAAACGCCTTCCCTCTCGCCTCAAAGCAGCCATCGCCATTTGTGTGGTTGGATCGCTTTGTACTTCTTCTCCTTTGTTTTTCTGAAGATCAAATCTCGCTAGGGTTTCTTCACACCCGATCCGATTTGCTGCTGCCGGTCTCTCTCTCTTCTTTCTTGAATCTCGATCGGTCCTGGCAGTGAAGACCCCGATGGACCTAACGGCGTCGTTTCGATTCTATAATTACGACCTCGTTTCGATGTTACCATAATTATGACGTTTCATTTACCACGTCGCTGTAGACTACTAATTTCGATTTCAACCCAGGTAGTAAGTTATTTATATTATAACATCAGTATTAGTACGAAAGCTCCATTTGGGAATTTTAATTGGCTTTTTAATTTTTCAATTATTTAGCGTCCTTTTAGTAATTATTTTGTTTTTATTTTTTTAAAAACAAAATATGAAAACTCATTTAGTAAAATTATTTTCAATTTTTAGTTTTTAAAAAAATGAAAATTTATTTTCAAATTTTTTAAAAATTAGAAAAACATAAAAAATATCTTTTTATTTTTTTTCATAACCAACTATCCCTCATAATCAATTATCACTTTTTACTAGTCGTCACCCACCATCTCCAATCATCGTCAACTCTCATCGCTCCCATCACCTCTTATTACTGTCAAGCGTCGTTACCACCCTCACTTATCTCCAGTTAGATGTCGAAATTGTATTTAGTGATGGTAGATTTTTTATTTTTATTTTATATAAAAGTATATTAAGTTCATTGGATATTTTATAAATAAGGTATGATATTTGTTTATAATCTCCCTTCTCCTTGGTAAATGATGAAGATCTAATCAATCTACAATGGAGATTTAACTTCTATAATTTTTTTATCAAAATATATAAAATATTTACATGCTAAAACTTTCAGGGAAAACCTCCTACATAGAGTATATTTTATATTTTGTCAAAGTTTGATAGTTGTTTTTTTTGGCATATTTTATAAAGTAAGTAGCGATTTTTAGTAATTTTTTATAACTTTTTGATGTTTGGTAAATTTTTTTATAACTTTTGATATTTTTTAGTAATTTTAAGTAACTACAGGTAACTTTTGAGTTAATAAGTTATTGTTACGAAGTAAAAAGTGACAAAAGTTGATGATTTACCAAATATTTAGAAATCAAAAGTTGGTAGATTTTACTAAAAATTTTGTCACAAGATACCCCATATTCTACAATTCCTTAATATTGAATAACATAATTAACATGAAGTAGATGATGGAGATTGAATCAATCTACGATAGGGAATTAAGTTTCAGAGTGTTTTATAAAAATATACAAGATATTTACATGCTAAAACTTTAAAGATAAACTACTTATATATTTTAGAATTTCTTAATAATGAATAATATAATTAAAATGAAATATATTTTATTAAGTTGTTTTAAAAAAATAATATAACAAATTAAATTTTAATATATTTAACTTTTATTGGATCGAATTATTTTTAACAAATATTATAATTTAAATAATTAAATTTAATTAATTAGCAACTATACACTTGCTAACAACTATCATTACTGAATGTATTGTCAAGTTTTTGTTTTTCTATTTACCGTGAAAATAAAATAAAAAAATAAAAAACTGAACATAAAACTAAAAACTGAATACAAAAATTGAAAACTGTCAATTTTACCAAATAGGATCTTTGGTGTTATTTGATATACCTGTTTTGAGTTTATTTTAAAATTTCTATTTTTTGAAAATATTGAAAACGGCTCAAAACATATTTGATAACTTGTATTTTTAAATTCTATTTTAAAAAATATAAAATATGTTTAAATATAAAATGCAAAATAACAAGAAGTTATTTTGGGCCTTTTTAACTTAAAATAAGAAAAATCTCAAAACACGAAAAATAGAAAAATGTTAAACCAAATGTATTTTTTTTTTCTTGTTTTAGAAGTTCAAGATATAAAACACATGAACCATAAAATAAAAAACAAAAACATAAAACCGAAAATAGAAAATAGAAATGTAAAATTAATACATTCGGTTAATTGTAACGAATAAAAATGTTAAATTAATAAAAAATTAAAAAGTGTGCTACTAAAGAGTTAAATTTTTTTTATTTCCAAACTAAGATTGAATATTTCAGTTAAAAAAAATAAATGGAATTAATTTTTTTGATTTACCAAAGATAGAAAGCACAATTAAAAAAAAGTTAAATTGCAAATGTATTTACTTGACTTAAGACTTATAATAAAAGGCAATAAATTACCCTTTATAAATGTATTTTATAATTTTAAAATATATGAAATGATTTATCTAATTTAATGTGAAAAATATATGTAGACATCGCTAACGGCAATGGCTCTTCTGAAATGTATTTCCGATAATTTATTTTGAATATGTGAAAAAGAAAAATAAGTGAAAGCGGAAAGGAATTTCCATTTGTGTTTTTATATTATGTCCCGTTATTTTATTTTCTCCTAGACTACAATACTCACCTTGCTTCTTTTTTCAATTGAAATTAAACAAAAAAAAATAATATTTTTATCTTTATTTTAAAAATCAAAAATATGTATCTATCCATAAATTCCATATATAACGTAAAATCAAAAATTAAAAGTGATATAAACAATTACAATGTTTAACTTGAGTTAATAAAATATTTAAATATTGAAATTTAAAGTTGCACAAATTGAATAGATTAAATTGAAAAAAAAAATTATAATGAACATGCTCTTAATTCGTTCATTAAGAAAAATATTTTCAAATTAAGAATGAGATTTATTTCGATTTAATTTGTAGTTTTAAGTAATAAAATAAATTGTGAACAAATCTAGTTTTAAAGGGAAATGTTGATCGATCTCGATGTCAGCTTGAAAATCATGTGATTAGAGTCGTTGAAGTTTAATCCAATAGTTCAAAATAATTTTACTTTTTTAAATAAAAAAATGAATGTATTTAGATAATTAGATTAAAGTTCAAAACGATTCTGATTACATAGTATCCGAACTAACATCAAAATCGATGTCAATCCTACAAATCCATATAATTTTCTCTCAAAATAACTTTCATAAACATCATCAAGTACAATTTTTCGAAACTCATTCCAATGGGGTTTTAAATTGTGCAAAATTAATTTTTTTTTCTTATTTATATTTTTCTCTCTGCATATTACATAGACATACTATTTCGGTATTAATTTTAAAATTATAATAATTAAGGATTTAAAATTTTAAATTGTTATAAATTTATTACATGGAGCTTCTATTATATTTACAACCTCCAGTTTGTTATGTAATCAAGGGAATGTTTGGTATAGTAAAAAAATAAGATAAAATGTAGGATTCGTAATACATTCAGTGAAATAAAAAGTAAATTATTTTTAGAAATTTTCAAAAATTTTCAGTATTTTTTATGTACCAAATACCCCAATGGTGGCCATAGATGAGTATATGGAAATTATTTGCTGACTTCATTGGTTCGAAAACTGTCATAGAGTTTAATCAGTATGGTCCTGCATTTTGCATTTGAACATCTATATAACAAATTTGTTCGTTGTTAAAAAGACGTTTGTCCCAGTTGGCTGCGTGGGTTTGTCCTAGCTGGCGGCGTGGGTCCCCTACGGGCAAATGTTGGAATAGTGTATTTGGCACGGGACATGCCTAGTATATATATACATCTACACACGCATGATGCAATTGGAGCGGTAAGGAAATTAATAAATTTTAATAAAAGTTATATTTTTGTAATTCATGCATAAATAAAAATTTACATTTTATCAAAAATTTTGTTATATTTTTGTAATTCATGCATAAATAAAAATTTAAAT
>QLOD02000013.1:30787827-30799109 GCA_003260245.2 Sideroxylon spinosum | reverse complement strand
ACCAGTGGACAATCCAGTGGAATGGAGGTTGAGCATAAGGTTTGAGTGTTCTACTCATATCACAAGTTATATTTTCACTTGAATATCTAAGTAATTAAACGGGAGACTATCAGTGATAAGTTACTAGTGCTAGTTTTTCTGGTGTTTGAAACTTATAATGAACCTAAACAAGATAACCAAGTGAGAGACTGCCGGTAGTAGGTTACCGATGTTAGTCTTTCTGGGGTTTAGAACCTGGAGTGAAACTACAATAACCCGCTTTGGGAATTCCTCGTCACTAAAAAAAAAAAAAAAAAACTCCCATATGTTACCTGGGATTATTTGAAAGCGGGAATAACAATTATCCAATATGAGTATATAATTTATTTAACCAAATCAAAATTATATAATTTATTTAATCAAATCAAAATTAATTAATTATTTAATTATTTTATCAAAACTAATATTTAATAAATAATTATCTATTATTAAAATATTAAATTATGAATAAATTATTTATTTTCTCATTTAAAATAATTTTTAATTAATAATAATTACTTATTAAAATAATCTATTAATTAAAAATTTTATATCGTAAATAATAATTTACAAGATTACGTATTGTATTAATATATATTAATAATAATAATAATTTATTTAAATAAACTAAATTTAATTGTTTTATTAGATTATTTTATCAATATAAAATAATTCATAAGAAATAATAATCTAGTATAAAAATTGATTATTATTAAATTATTAATATATGATAAAATTATTTTTATAGTAAATATTTTTATTTAAATAAATATGTTTATTAGTATATATTTTATTAAAATTAATTATTATCAAAATAAAAAATTATTATGATGATTTATTTTATTATAATAGTTTACAAAAAAATGTATATATTGGTTAATTTACTTTCATTTTAAACACAATTAACTTTTACTCTTTCAAAACTTTTAACATTCTAAATATAATAAAATTATTATTGATAAAATTTAATTTATCAATCCAGATATAAGCATCATGAACTTGTTACTCCATTAACTATTATTGGGATAACAATTATTCGGTAATCTTTCACTCCCAAAATTTTTATTCCATACCAAACGTTACTTGACTGTTTTGAGGGGAAAATAAATAAAAAATTTATGTTTGGTTTAGTAAATTAATGGGAAAAAAATGAAAAATAAAATTAAGTTTTTCCTCATTTTTACCTTTTTTTTTCTTTTTTTCTTTTTTTTTTTTTTAACTAAGAAGTCACCCATGCCATACAAGGGTATGATCATAATTTATTATTAAAGAAATAAATTATTTTACGTTAATAAAAATTTTACTAATGGTAAGATTAGAGTGATAAAAAGTTAATAAAAATTAATAAAAGTTGTCGTTTCGTAATTTATATAGTGAATAAAAAAATTAAAACTTTTTTAGAAAATTTTGCAGATTTAATAAAATTTGGAACTACAAATAGACTTTATATATAAAAGGCGTTTCAAAAGTACTTTACACAAGCATCGTAAATATATGTTATTTTATTTCTTGTAAGCACTAAAGTCAATGTCACTAAAATCAAAACTAGTAAAAGGTGATATTTAATGGATTAATAATTCAAAACTGTTACTATAAATTTCTAATAAAACCTATCAGATATGAACTACCTAGATATCTAAATATTTAATTTCATTAATAACAAAATATGTTTTCCAAAAAATAAAGTACCAAAATACTGTATCCTTAATTAAAAAAAATAACCCAAAGTGAAAATATTAATGATTTTCAGTTAATAAACTATAATATCCATTAAATAAGAGAGACAAAGAATTTACATGTACGATTCTAAAAAACATTGGCATGCGAAAAAAGGAAAATAATATTAATTTTTACAAATTTTATTGACCCATATGAAATACATATGAAATTTAAAAGGTGATATATACAATTATGAATAATATATCTCTCACGTAAATTTTTATAATTTTAGGTTTTTTTTTTTACATTTTTTTAAAATATGAATAACATATCTAAAATATACCCAAAAAATAAAATTAAATATTAGTTAAAAAAAGTCATATATAAAAAGGATCCCAAAAAAATCAATTTCATTTGGGTTACCAAATACATAATTTATAAAAATAATACAAAACAAAACATATCTAAAATGTAATAAATGGTATTTACTAGAATTGGCTAGTGGATTGACCAAACAATGTATATATACTGCCAATCAAATTAAACCTGCCAAGGCTCAATAAAAAGCTGAATCGTAAGTTTAAGCCCAAGTCCACTTATGAATACCCAAATTTTTTTAATCCTTTAAAACTTTATTTTTAAATTAAATAATTTAAAAAATTATAAGTTGTTTAGTATCAAAATATTTTTACAAATTTTGATATAAAAACTTACTTTAAAACTCGACTCGTTTCTACTCCTAACTCTGAATAACTAATCAGACTAAAAGAATGATTAAGCTAAAAAAATAAAGTAAGACAATCAAGGTCAATGTCAACATCTGGTATTTATTATTTTTTATTAGTAAAATTGTATATGAATTAAATTTAAAATAAATGTTTTTGAGAAAGAGTGTGTGTGGCGGTGGTCGAGGCATATGATAATTGAAGAAAGCGATAGAGAAGGGAAAATTATTCATACATGCCATATCATCAATGATTTGCTTAATATACACACATATACGGTGATATTAGTTTCAAATATTTTATTTCCATTTTTCTTTCCCAGTCAACACAAGAAATTTAGTTGCTTTTCATTTTTCTTACTTTCCTTTATATAATTAAAGAAAAAAATATTTATTTTCTTTATACGTTTTTTTTTTCTTTTATTTTTCCACCAAACAAAGAAAGCCTTAGCATCTATATTTTATATTTTTCAATTTTATTTCTCTGTATGAAAATGATAAGGAAATGAGAAGAATAAATGGAATCAAAATTAGAATCAACTTGCAATCTTTATAAATTTGACAAAATTTTGAATATGATATTATGGTAATATGAATTTTGATATGTGATGGGATGTGAGACTTTAGTTCTTATCTTGTTAATGAGATAACGTAGACATGTTGAGTAACATGGGCTGGACTATCCTGTCCTATAGAGGACTATGATGTTCTATTATCTTATGTGTTGAAACTCTAGCTCCTGTTAAAGAGAGGTGTGTTGGATTGTGTTGTCTTATTATGTTGTCTTATTAATGTGGTGTGTGTGAGTTAATTTTGAGTAGAGTAATATCATAAAACAGAGAATATACGTTATTAGGTCTATTATTGTAATCGACAAATTAGTGAACAAAAGTTACAAAACAATGATGTTGAATTTGTACTTTTTGACATCTGATTAGAATGTTAAGGGTATAGGTTTGAAAGATTTTTATAAAGTTTCCTAATTCTTAAGAAAGTTGAAAATACAATGTCTTCTAATAGTCAAAAAGGTTGGAAATATTTTAAGGAAGGTTTTCTTATGTTCACGGAGGTTGGAAAGTTTCATAAAGATTTGAAAAACTTCCCAAAAAAATTTGGAAATAGAAAATTATACAATATGTAAGATTGAATTATTTAAGTTCCCCATAAATAAAGACACCTTTTTAGAGTTTCTACACAATTAGAAAATTTTATCAAAACTACATACGTTAATTTAGGGTTCTCTTATTCTTGTAACTAAACAACTTCGCCTATTTGTGTTTCCTGGTATTCAAGGATTTAAAGATTAGTCTTTCGCTAGTGATAGTGTGTTGTGGACTCAAGCAAAGTTTTAACATAAAGGATTATGTACTTAATTCTTACTCTGCAGTTGTAAACTTTGTAATTTGACTTATATAGTAAACGAAGTTTGTTTGATCCTTCGTTTAGGACGTGTTTTTTCTGGCTTGGGTTTCTACGTTAAAATTCTTGGCCTAGTTTATTTTTTCCGCACTTGGTTTTTTAGTTGATTTCTTAATACCATGTTCTAGCTATTTTCCCATGTGTAACCATGACTTGAAAGTCCCTAGACCTACATAGGGGATTGATTTTTGTTTCCGATGAACTGGTAATTCATAAAGCGATGCAGTTATCTAGATGGATATAGTTTTACCTTTGGTTAAGACGAAAGTTGCAGATGTCCATGACGGTATATATTCGCACTAGATGCTAACATTGAAAGATGATGTGTTTGTGGGTAGGCATCGTGGTCATGGTCTAGTTACTCAGAGTGCCTACCGATATGTGCTTATGCATGCGTGAGTTTGGATGAGTTGTGATAATGGATAGTGATGTTAGCATTATCTTCACTTGTTGATGATATTATAGATCTAATGTGATATTTGAGTTGATGCTAATTTTAAGGTTCAGAAGAAATGTGTTTTTTAGTTGACAGATGAAAATAAGAATATAACAAAATAATGATAATGATACCAGTAACTATAATTAATAATTATAAAATAATGATGTGATGTTATGATTGGATAATCTTTTGACATTGATATCATGATTTGATGTGCCGAATTATTGTGATTTACTATTTATGTTATAAAATGTTGTAATATATAATATGTGACTTGCATGATCACATAGTAGCATAATATGACATATTACGTATGTTGCTTGTATAGTGTGACACAAGTTAATTTGTGCTCATCTCCCTATAGTTATTATTGCAAGTTTTAAGATGGGCTTACCAAAAGAGCTTTTAGACTAAGGAACTTAGATTTCCCAATTACTTCTTTCTGTCTTATCTTTTGAGTTGCAGTTTATGTATTCTTTTGTTATCTTGGTTGTGAGATTTATATTGTTATTTTTAAACCTTTTTGGAGTGGCAATTGTATATGTTTGTTAATGATATTTTGATGGGACTATAACGAGCCAGTTAAGCCCTTATTTATATTTTGTAGCAATGTGTCTAATGGTAGCTATGGCTTATTTTTATATAATATTTTTGGTTATATCATATTATATCTTGTTCTAGTTGTGATTAACCTTTGATTGGGACAGGATTATATGCCGGATTGTATGATTGCATGGATTTAGTTCACCTCTCAAATCACTGGTGGGACATGACACTTAGGTACGTATATCTAATATTTTTCAGTATCTCTTAAGCTAGTCAATCAACTACAATTCCAACTTAACATAACCACATTCCAATATCAATCCATCCATGTGAGAAAAAATTGAGTTTCGTAGTACTCTTCATGATATCCATCCCTTACTAGTATATTATGAAAATTTTAAAGTAAATTTTATGAACATACCATATGTATATGGACTACGTAAAGAAAATAATGGAAAAGTTTATGGTAGAATATATGAACACACCAAATATATGACATGGGTAACAAAAAGGCCCTTATATGTTGTCATACTCCGATCTCGTGACGCAAGAGGTGAGTGGATAACAAAAATATTATGCACTAAGTAACCATCCCCCTGATCAGAGTAATATAACAACCCTGGAGCTAGATTCACGCAAGATAATAACATAACATAATCTAGACCAAGCCTCCAACATATCTTATAACCATAATACATAGTATATAAGCCTTATGATCTTTATAACCCAATCAAATAAATATTTAACTTAAAGTAATATTATAATCCCAAGTAAAAATTTTATTTACGAAATTGGAGATATAATGTTCGCAACGACTTATGTATTTCTAATCCCACCAAATGCCCACTTAGTTCTTAGAGGACATGAGCATTAATCTACTTATGCTCACGAAGTATCATAAAAGCATATATAATATGTAAAACAAAAGCATACAATAGGATTACCACAAGTAAATCAACGCCTTTAACTTAATCATAATTAATCATAACTAGCAAAATTCAACATAGTCAATTAAGTAAATAGCATCTTTCTACATCATCATATTACAATCATCATTATAAGTCTCAACATTAATCCACTTATGATCTTTCGTAGCATTACCACCAATGTTTAATCATCACATTGTCATTTCCATTTAAATTCACAGGATGAGTACATTATATGTCGTCGTTAAGGGCCATGATTAGCCATAAGATACATCATCGTTTAAGGCCACGATCAGCCACAATACATATCGTCATTTAAGGCCATAATTAGCCATGGTGCTACAATTAGCCATAATACACATCGTTGTTAAAGGCCATGATTAGCCACAATATAGTCATGTTATAGACAACTAACTTACTAGCATGAACACCAATTCATGCATAGTTTTCGGGTCTTTCAACCCCATGGTAATCTCTATATTCTTTCTATTTTTTGATACCCTATATTCCCGTATCACAATATCAATCGTATTTCAATTTATCTTATTTCCATTGATTGTATCGATAACTTATCATCATATTCCAAAATAATCAATATAGATCATCTCATCAATTTTCTTTACTTTCATTATCATTTTAAAAATATCTTATCACATTCCAAATCGAATCATCATAGCATTTTCATCATAATCAAGTTGTCCTTATCATGATCAAATAATCAATATTATTTGATATAAATAATCAATCATATTCAGTAATCTTAATCAATTAATAATAATGCAATACTTTCACAAAACAATGAATAGTAACTCATATATCTCTTCAGTAATTCTCCATCTTTTATGTTATTTCTTAAACATCCCTTCATTAACATTATCATATTCTTTTTATGATCTCATTCACTCAAGGAATAACTTGCATTATCAAACATCCAAGTCACTAATCCCAATTCATTCAAATATCACATTAACATATTATTATTTCATTATAGCATTTCTTCTTCCTAGTAACATAATCCTTACTTTTTTGAATCAAATATAACTCAGTTATCATTAACAACATTAGAACAATTCTATAGTAAACCCATATCAAGCATAGGACGCGGGCATATAAGTTTAAAATTAAACAATACTAAACATGTCTTAAAAACTAACCCTTTTTTTTTCAAGTGTTGCTTTTCACATTATAAGCCATACATTTCTCACCTATTTTATCACTCTAAGTTAATCATTTAATATCATAAGGTTTGTGGTTTAAAATATACAAGCTTTATACAAAGAGGCAAAACTTAGTATTCTGGATAGGGGGTTATAGCTGCCCTGCATAGATCATGAGCGCCCATTAGGAGGCACGGGCCCCCCACAAAAGCTCATGGGTGCCTATCTATGTACAAAATGGTTACTTTATTTTGGTCCAAGCTTTCTCTTATAGTTTTGTTTCCAAACTTTGTCAAATCTTATATTTAGTTCAAAACCTTGTTTCTAAGTGTTATTTGGGGCCTAAAAGATTCCAAAGAAACAATCAAAACAAGTTCATTTACCTGATTCTTTCAAAATCAAAATATTGGTTCAAACATCTACATCCACCCATATACATATATCACTCCACTTAAATCATTTATTCATGCTTCAAAAATCTTCAATGATCCTCATAACAACATTTCTTAGTTCATTACATCTCGCATATGCTATTAAGAGGCTAGAAATCTTTGCCTCAAGTTTTGAATACAAAGGTAGTGAACACCCAGTTTCAAGTTTCCAACTTCGAGTAGTTTAGTCTCCTCACCCTTTGATCCAAGCAACAAACAAACCATATAGAAGTGTTCATTGTGTGTTTAATTTCATTCTTGCAATATTACTTTGAGTTTGGTTAGGTTTAGAGCAACTTACCAAAACCAAATTTCTTGGTTCTTCATTTGGTTCCAACTATTCCTCTCGAATTTCCTTTTTCAACCTCTCTCTGTCTTTATTTTCCAACCTAGGTTTTGGCTTGGTGTCCAAGCAAGCTACAGAAGCCTAAGCCCCTTTATCTGCAAACTCTCTTCTAGGTTTTGTCCAAAAAGTGATAAAAAATGTGACCTATGAAAGATAAAATATAAAATATCTCGTTTGACATACTGTAGTGTATCACGGGTGCCCCACATAAATCATGGTTGCCCTATAAAAAGGCATAGCCACCCTTTAGATACCTTTGTACCAAAAATGGCTAAGTCCAGGAATTAGGTTCTTCACTTCCAAAATTTCAACCAATCACATCCCTAATAACCTACATTGACCAAATTAACATATTATCACATCTTAAACTTATTAATAATCATCAAATTATATAAATACAGAAATCTAAGATTTTATAAATTGAAACCAAACTCCATACTTTGATAAATTTAATATCTGATTACCTTTCATTAATCAATTTATAACCCACTGCAAAGTAAACTAATCAATAATCCCTAATTCATGTAAATACGAAAGTTCAGGTTATTACACATGTTTAACTATTTCTATACTAAATAAACAAATAAATAAAACAAAGACTAGTTTTATTTATTATGTCAAAGCCCGAGAACACATAAATCAAAGGTAAAATCCCTCTAACAAATAAAAATAAAAAAAATCCATTCACCATTGATGGTGTAGATATTCTTAGATCACACTGGCACGTATGTTGGAATTTATCAGATGCCCAAATTCTACTACGGCTTGGGGTAATTGTTTAGTTTTCAATTATTATTCCACATTTCAAAACCAGATTTTGATCGTTTCTCTTTCATAATTGGAGTGAAGTGCGTCTAAGATCTATTTTTTGAATATATATAATAAGACATCTTTTTTTATCAATCACGGGCGGAGCCAAGCTTGGCTTGGGGGACTTGCCCATTCTAAAAAAATTTATGCTGTTTTTTTGTATTTTCTTCCGTGCTTAATTGTGTCCACCTGATGAAATGAATTTTTTTTTAACTCGATACCAATTGTGCCTATTTAAGAAAAGAAAAAAAAATTTAGCCTAATACCAATTGTGTCCACCCAATGATAAAATAAACTTTAACTAAATAATATCAATACAAGTGTACCTAATCTACCCAATACAACTAAAAAATATTTAATCCCATTTTGACTTTTTTCTCTTTCTTATTCTCATTTCTAATAGTTAAATTCTTATTTTATTCCTCTCATGGTATCCCATCAATTATTTATGTGTCTTATAATTAGTGTCCACCTAAACAAAATTTCTAGTTCTACCCCTGGAGTCAGTGATATTCAATAAAGGCAAAAGTATCTATTTTGAAAAATAATAATAAATGATTTTGATAAATATTTGAAATATGTGAATAGAGTATTTAATAAGACATACAATTGTCCATTTGAAAAGTAATAAGGCACGTGTATGGCACATCAAATAAGACAATTGTCCATTAATTTTAAATGAACAAGTTTAGGAATTTTTTTAATAATTAATTGACATATTCAATTTTGTTATTGTAAAATTTAGTGTGGTGTGTGAATTTTAGTGTGTTAGATGTAGTGGACAATGTGTACCAATTAAAATATTTCATGTGGTATAAACGCGACTAAGTTTTTGTTTTTTTTTTCCTTGAATTCATACTCCACTAAGAATTAATTCTTTCTTAATAGAATTAAGACATTTTTAATGGGCTAATTTCATAAATATATTCTTTATGTTGTTTAGGTCTTGTTTTGTGCACGTAATAGAAAATACTAGCATGTCGTCCACAGGAGAGCTTTTTAGCTATGTGCATGAAAGTGCCAAAGACAAGGTTGGAGAATAAAAAAAGAATAGTTTATCAGCCTCTACTTTTGACTTTTGATTATTAGTTCAACAATACATCAGTTTTAACCATTTCATAAATCAATTTCAAGTAATTTCCAATCCAATGAAGGTTGTGAAGAAGTTTTGAAACATCAATTTCTATTTTTGGTTAAGAATTATATGGATTTGGGTTTGAAACCCTCATCCCCTTTATGCAGTGTGCATATTTACATATATCAACATCATCTCGCAAAAATATCGACGTGCGTTATTCCATAGTCTCATAAATACACACGCTATAACATATTTATGCATTAGAAAGTAAAACTCCCCACCTCTAGCTCCTCAATTGAAAGATGAACAAGAAGAGAAGCGGTGAGGAAGAACCAGAAACCCATGACCATAACCCCTTTACTATAAATTCACCAGATCAACTCCTTATCGACTCAAGTAATGTCCCACAAATAGACATCCTCGTTAGGCCTGTCGGGTTAACTTGGGTCTAAATCTGATCCGGAGCAGATCTAAAAATATTAGTCTGGATCCAATATATTTAGTCTGTGATCTAATGGATCTATATCCATTGCATTCAATGATTAATTGATTTGGTTTCAGATCGATCTGCTAAACCTATTATTTTTGAACATCATGTTTAAAAGTGATACATAAATTTTATTTTGTAATTATTTTAATTATTCTTATATTTATTTAACACCGATTAAAATAGTAATAATTAGTGCCTCTTTGGTAACACTACCATTATTTTTATTTTCAATTAATTGTTTATGTTTTCTATTGTCTTTTTTTTTTCTTAATAAAAACTAAAACTATATTTTTTCTCAAAATAAATGAATTATATTTAATATATTTTACTTTTGTTAAATCAAATTATTTTATTAAAATTATAATTAAATTTAATTAATTACTAGTGTTGGCCTTATTAATAATAATAGATATACACATACATATATATACTATGTTGCAGAAAAATCAATTTTAATCGTCAAGAATAGTTCTTGCACCCAAACAAGAATGTTATTGAAGTCTGTAGCTAACATGTGGGTCTGATGGATAAATCGATATATATTATTTAATATATTAAAGTAATTATTAATTAAATTATACTTAATACATTTTTATGTTAAATAAAAAAAAAAATCTACCATCACCAACCATAAATTTATCATCAAACCAGAAGCTTTAAAAAAAATGTTAACATTAAAAAAAAAGATCAAGCAATCAAATGGAAAAAGTATAACAACTTTTGTTGCTTGTATTTTAATCGTTATAATGTGTGTATTTGCTTTGAATAAAATATATATTTTTTTTTTACGAAATGATGGTTTTTTAAGAAAAAAACTTATTTTTCAAAAAAGATTGGATCTGGATATTGCAAAATTGGATTGACTATTTTAGATCTGGATTAAATATATTATAATTGGGTACAGATCAGTCTTGGATTTGATAGATCTGATCCAGACTCGTCTGATTGGCAGGCCTAATTCTCATATTGCAACGCATGATAAGCTCCAATATAAACCCTCTATACTTTCTGGTATTTCCTCACTCTTTCATTATTGGAAAAACTCACGTATGCATATACATCATACATACACCTCTACGTGCACACTTAAGCAAAGGGAAGGAAAGAGGGAGATGATTGGTGGGTGAAAGTACAATGAATATAGTAGATATCATGACCGGAGGATAACTTTCGGATCAGCCATAACTCAGCAACACATTGTAAATTCCACAAAATAAAAAAAAGTAAGCAGATTTCAAA
>QLOD02000013.1:30766494-30782232 GCA_003260245.2 Sideroxylon spinosum | reverse complement strand
TCTTAATTATTTTTTAAATCAGTTCTATGAAAAATGTTTGGATTTCGTTAAAAATCTCGTTTATTGTTTTGTACTTTGGTGTTGTAAAGCCTGAGAGAGAGATTCATTGGTTCTAAACTCATCATCTGGGTTTGGGCTAAAATTTTTGGACAAAACATGTTAAATATAAGATTGTTGTGAGAGAATGTAGAATGTCACAAATGTCTCTGATGTTAGGAAAGATGGGATGACGGGGTTTTCTTTTACCTCTTGCTGTGTTTGAGTAATGGGAGCTCCTGATTATGAAGTGTGACCTAACAGGATACCATAGGCTCTTTGCTAGTAAAGAGCTATAAGTTTGTAATCATGTCAGCTACTAGATGAGGCGGAAAGTCAAATAGATTATGGGATTATTGCATGTAATAATCTTAAGTTAGTAATTTTCAAAGTGATTGGAACGCTAATTTTCTAAGTATCTGGATTAATAATTTTGTCTTGTCCTTTTTTTCTAATTTTAATTTTAATTTTTTGCAAGGGGTGGGGTTGTTATTATGGTTGTAGTGAGAAGTTTGGACTTGCAAACAAATTGAAATTTATTTCCCTGCCGTTTTAAAACAAAGCAGCTGCAAGTGCACTAAGTACTTGAATTTTTGTAATGTTTAACATGTCTTGATGTGACTTCTTGTGCACTGGATTTGTCATTTTGCCTTGTTTACTAACCATCTTTAGTTTTCTTCAATGAAATAATGCAGGGTCAGGTTTTGAGGTCAGGAATGTGGTTGCTGGAGTGACACTTAATCATCCAAAAAGAAGTGTATTTTCATTCATGTTGTAGTTGCAATTATTGGAGACTTAAATGGTCTGGATCTTTAGTACAAGTGGTTAAGCTTTGACTTTTTCACCTGTTAAGTTGTTTTTGTAAACAAAAAATTTGGCTGCCAACATTGTGAGGTTAAATTATCTATGCCTGGCAACGAATTTGGGGACAGGGTTCACAATTTCTTCGCTGAAGACAGCTTGTCACAGGGACAAAATCTCTCACAGGTTGTTGATGGAAGCTGGCCAGTGCAAGAAAACAATCTGTGGTCTGGTAGCCAGGGACATATGGGCTTACCAAGTCCAAATTCAAAAAATTACAATCTAGCACAATCAGGTGCTCAGAATCTGGCTTTCTATCTGACTAGTTTCTTATGTTTAACATTTGATCAATCATTCTTGGCAGCTGAATTAGTACTATGTTTTCAGTTTTCCTTGCATTAAATGTGATTAAGGGTTTAAGTGTTATTGGAATATGGCTAAAAAATGAATTCTGAGCTTTTCATGCATGAATCACCTTTCCTTTTGGCATCAAACAGGTATTGAGAGAGGGCATAGTATTCATTCTTTTCCAATGCCACATGGCTTGAACCTTACACAATCAACTTCAAGGCCTGAGTTCACTAAAAGTCAGTCTCAAAGCCAACAGCCAAATTTGAATGGTTATATGCATGGGCACCAGATTTTTCAGGCAAGACAAAATGAAACAAACTTTTTGGGAATGGATACAGAATCTGATTCTCATAATATAAAATCAAGAGGCTTGTACATCAATGAACCACTGCAAGGGAATGCTCCTGAAAATCATATAACTTCAGTTAGATCAGAATCCTTTGAATCTCCTGTTAGTTTTGATTTTTTTGGTAGTCAACAACCGATGAGCAGCCAGCAAACGGGCATGTTGCAATCTTTTCCGCGGCAGCAGTCTGGTTTTAAGGATATGCAGCTACTGCAGCAACAGCTCATGTTGAAGAAAATGCAAGAGCTTCAGAGGCAGCACCAGATTCAGCAACTAGAAGCAAGACAACAGAATTCAATGAATCAGGTTCCTTCCTTTACAAAAGAGCCATCTGGAAGCCATTCAGCTGTCCCAATTAATGGCACTCCGATTTCTTCCATTGGTGGGGCATCAAATTATTCTTGGACAACTGAGCCTGCTGCAGTTAACACAAACTGGCTGCAGCATGCTACCTCAGCTATTCCAGGATCCTCTAATGGGTTTAGATTTTCCCCTGAGCAAAGCCAGGCAACAAGCTTAATGGGTCCGGTTCCTCAACAGATTGATCAATCACTATATGGGGTTCCTATTTCTAATACGAGAGGCACTACTCCCCACTATTCTCATATTTCACTCGATAAGCCTCCCATGCAGCCAACCTCAATGCATGGTAATTCCTTTCCAGGTAATCAATATAGTGGCTTCCCAGATCAAGTTAGCATGCAGGATGGGTCTTTGGTTCCTAGACAGGGTTTTCCTGGGGTAAATATGTTTGGTCATTCTTCTGGTCCTGGTCTCAGCAACATGATGAATTTGGATAATCTCCAGCAAGTAAGTGCCTCACAAAGAAATGCACCTGTGCAGGACGTCCATGAGAGGCAGGGGCTTCCTGGCCCATCAGAAGCACCGCAGGAGAACACAGTAATGCAGGTTTCTTCTTCACACAATGTGGTTGCTCTAGATCCAGCTGAAGAGAAGATTTTGTTTGGTGATGACAATATATGGGATGCCTTTGGCAGTAGTTCTAACATGGGATTGGGAGGTTTAAATCTGTCAAATGGTTTTCCTTCTGTACAAAGTGGGAGTTGGAGTGCTCTCATGCAGTCTGCTGTTGCTGAAACATCTAGCAATGACATGGCGCTTCAGGAAGAGTGGAATGGTCTGAATTCGCAGAATACTGAAGTCCCAGAAGGGAATAGTCAGCCTTTAAGATATGACAACAATACCAAACAACGAAGGGCTTTGGCTGATAACAACTTGCAGATTACATCAGAATTGAGTTCTGGATCAGCCCCCCCCTCTGATGGTGCCAATCTCAATCATAGCTCTCAGGTTGTCCAAGGGTTTCGGCGACCTGGTCAGAAATGTTTGTATGAGCACAGTGAGAGGCTGCAGAGGGATTCTACTCGCAGATCCATTCAGCAGTCTCCAGAAGAAGGAAGCAAGTGGTTAATTCACGGTCACCTGCAAAAGCCAATTTCTGAAGGAAGCCAGATTTATGAAAATGCTATTCAATCTTTAGATGCTGAAATGAACGTGAAGAGCGTTTCAGGATCTTGGGCCACTCAACAGAATGTTCCCTCTTACAACTCTGGCCAGCCACACAATAAACCCAATGGCTTTGGTGTTGGTGAGTCTGTATCACCTGGCGGGGATGCAATGTCAAAAGGTCGTGGGAATAAAAACAAATTGCAACATTTATACAGCAGCGAGCAGAAGAAAATGAAGCATGAGGAAATGAGTCATGGTGGTCATGTATGGAAAGCTGATTTGGGTTCGAATTCAACTGTTGCTTTAGAGCATGCAAAATCTGCCATGGGAAGGCCCCAGGTAAACAGAGAGGACTATAGTTTGAATAATCTTGCCGCAATACCAAATTCTAACTTTGAAAGTGCTGGTCAAGACACAAACCCACTGCTTCTCAATAGTCATCATCTTAATTACTGGAAACAGGTTGATTCATCAATGAAAAACAAAGGAAGTGAAAGTTCTGGGAAACCCCAGCATCATCTGGACAAGGGCACTCAGGTTTTGGTGTCATCCATGAGCAGCTCTGATAAAGATGCAGCTAAAATGAATGAGACAAAGAACCGTGATAGAAAAGAGAATTCTAATGACAATCATCGCTCTATTGATGGTTCAAAGGAAAATGTTTGGTCAGATAGAAGTGATTCACAGAATTTGTCTGGAGGCAAGCAAAAATTATCTGGTCAAGCTGGCCGTAAAACCCCAGGTCCTCGCAAATTTCAGTATCATCCAATGGGAAACTTGGATGAGGATGTGGAACCTTCTTATGTTATGAAACATGCTACCAATCCACAGGGCATGTCCCAGCAGATACCAAGGGCATTACATAGTCACAACGAGGGGTATTTTGGACCGTCCAAATTTTTTGGTCAATTCCGTAAAACTTCTTCTGAAATGGAAAAGGTGAATTATGGGCCTATGTTATTTGTTATTTTTTTAGGTATTGTAATACTTATTTCAGCAAGAAAATAAGAAATTACTTGATTTATAGGGGCATTCACCTGATCTTCAAGGAAGCAGAAAAGGGGAAGATGATGCACTTTCCAGAGGCACTTTTTCACCTAATATGTCTGCTCCCTGCGACAGATCTGTTGGCTTACATGCACTAAACAAAGCTGCTCAACCAAGGTAGTAATTATTGAACTTTTGTTTCCCTTCTCTTTTTAACTATTATGTAATTCAACTTCATGGTTGCAGTGCGCTTGGTTGTTGGCTTAGATATTGGATGCATACCAATATGATATTTGCAATTATACAGGATAGGTTGAACTAAGGGTGCGCAAGCCAATGGGGACCCGAATGACCTGTTGCCCCACGCTAGGCCTTAATAGATCGGGTCAGGGATGCCATACAACATGTTGGGTCTGGGACCTTGGTCAGTTAATAAATTCCAAAAGGGTTTTGGGTACTTTTAAAAAGGGGTAACCTGCTTGACCTGTTAAAGCTTAAAAAAAATTATATATATAAAACATAAAATATAATATAAAATAAAATTTCTAATATTTAAATAATAAAACATTAGCGGGTAACCCACCCGTTAACGTGAAACAGGTTAGCAGACAAGTCAATTGGCTTCAAAAATATAACTGGTTGAGACCAGCTCTGTCACACTAACCAGAACCCGGTCCGTTGCTCACCCCCTAGGTTCCATGATAACTGGTACACCCAATCCGTTGCTCACGCTTTAGGTTCCATGATAACTGGTATATGTACTGTGTCATACAATTGTATAATTGCTTCATACAATTATGTACAAAAAAGTATCTTATGATAGTTTCTTGCGTGTTCCACGTATTTATTCTACTAATTCACTTTCATTTTTTTTGTGTTTCTACGTTAAAAGGGGAATGGGTTAATATATCAACTTGAAGCTTTGAGGGATCGTTGTGTTTTGACAATTAGAACTTTTGGTCATTTTTCTTTCTGTACTCTATTTAACTGTACTGTAAGATTCGGCCACACCTAGGGGATATGTACTGTGTTATGTTGGTAGTGATATCTATTAAATGATAATGCTAGATTCGACTAAGTTGTGGATATGGTGGCAAAACAGGCTTATTATCAACTCTATAAACTTTGGTTGCAGAGTTTGGAATTTTGCACATTTTGAAGTGCGATAATGGGCTTATGCAGTACAAATTTGTGTCTTTTCTCATGCTTAAATCAAGTCATATTTACTCCTCATATCTTGTATTTGGATACTTGCACCAATAATGGATGCACATGCTCACCATTTCGATTCATACTTCCAATCATGTCATTTGTTATAATGACACAATTACCCCTTGCTTTTGTCATTTAAATATGCTCTATTGTAGGATATCTAATATTTCAACCCATATATCAACAAATCCCTACAATGTGCAATAATAGGGGCTAGAGGATAGTTGTACCAATAAAGTAATTATTTTTCTTTTTGATGAATAAATAATTTATTAAAAAAGGCATCAAGTAGATGGAAATAGGGATGTCAATGGGATGGGTACACGAACGTACCCGACCCAATTGAAATCAATAAAAACCGTTGGGAAATATCTTTATTGGATTGAGACGGGCTTGAGATTGAACTTTAATACTCGTGCAGGTTTGGGACGGGTTTGGGATTTGCCTATGGGGTACTTGATATTCGTTTATCCTTATAGGATACCCGATACCTGATACCTGTAGGGTATCTCGTTAAATATCCATTTAACAAAATAAAATAAAATATATATTTATATATTTATAATTGTCCCTAAAATAAAATTTTTGAAATTCTTAAGTCAAGGTTATTTCTAGATTGTTCCATATTGGGTTTGAAAGTTTACACTGTGATTCGTATTGTGTTGTTCCAGGGGTATGCCCATGTATATTTTGTACATTTATTTCTATTATTTATAGAATATTTCTTTTGCCTTTTAAAAAAAAAAAAAAAAAACCTTGGAGGTCATTTGACCATTGAATTTGTTCAAATTAATAAACCAAACCAAACCAAACCAAACCAAACCTTTTTCTACTAGGTGGGGTCGGCTATATGAATTTGACGAAGCCAATCAAATCTGCTTAAGACCATGTCCTCCGTTAGATCCATGAAGATAAGGTTATGTTTAATAGTTTTTTTTTCAACTTCTCGTAGTTCTCCCTCTCCCTCTCCTTCTCCCATTCCTGGCAATCTCCATGTTTTCATACCTTTTAATCGGTATCTCTATTGAACACCTTTTAACATGGCCGAACCATCTTAAACTATTTTATCTCATTTCAATTTAATAAATTTAACATTTTTGTCAACTAATAGTTTTTTATATATTTTTTATCTCAAATTGGGTACTTAACAGGTAATTTGATTTAGTGAACATAAACGGGTTTCGCAGGTTTGGGATTTCAACTAACAAAATAAACGATTTTGAGACGGTAATGGTAAGTAAAAAAGACGGGTTTGGAAGTGGGATTGCCTAATTAGGCGAGTACTCTACATGTTTACATCCCTAGATGAAGACCCAAGATAATAAAGCTCGAAAAAGCTGAGTATTTCACTTCCAAAGACTCAAAGTCCAAGAAACCGTTTAAATCTGGATCAATTCTCCCCGATAACCACCTACACAAAATGGACAAAAAAGTGCTTTTCAACCTTTACATGGGTAGTCTGATTTTATTGGAAACTTTATTTGATCAACCATCCCAAACAAAGTGGAATGGTCTTCCACACTTCTTTCCTCCTTTTATGGACCTTCGCAAAAACATGCTATGCTTCCTTGGAAAACACCCAAACATCTCAAAGATCGACAATACAAGCTCTCACAGTTCCTTAGCGTAGGCACAATGCTGAAAACCTCACTGGTCTAGGTCAAAATACAAATGGTTATTTGTTTGTGCTTGTTTCAACTATATAATGCTTTCTTTTTTTCTTAGGTGTCTCCTAAAAAATCATGAACACTTCCTAGAAGGTGTTGTATTCGTGTCATGTTGGATACTCTCTCCGCACATGTTGGACATTTATGTAAACATGTCTTGTTATTTTTTTTACAGTCGGACATTTTTTGAGGGAGTGATAAGGATCATATTAGATATTTCCATAATGAATTGGATAAGATTATTTAGGCATTGAGAATTTTTGGAATTGATTTATTTATTTTCCCTTTAATTTTGAGATTTTATTGTGATTTTTATTATGATTTGATTACTTTATTTTAGGAATTTATTTTATTTGGTCTTCAACCCTAGCCTATATAAGGGTTGGATATTGAAGAGATAATCAGCTTTGAATGAAATTGAATCCAGAATTTTAAATTAGTTCTTTAGTGGTTTTTGTTCTTCTTTCGTTTTCTTGCTTTGTTGTGTTGTGTCAGGGAGACATGTCTTTCACTAGACATGCATGAAATGCATTGTAGTTTTGAAGGAAAAAATTTGGAATTGAATAGCATAATGAAACAACAGAAAGTTTTATCTAGTAAGCCATTCTCCGTTGATATTATTTAATTTTATAGTCAAGAAACCCAACAACACATAAGAGGAGAGGTCTCAACCTTAAATCCTAAGTATTGAGGTGAGGGTAGTCCTCTTATATAGAAGAAATAACTTTTTTCATGGATCAATGTGGAAAAATTTATAACAGTCCCTTCATGTTCATCCACATGGACATGGGCATTAAGTGGACTATGGTGAGGCTCATCGTGTCAAAAAGCCCAATAACGCATAAGAGGGGCCTCAACCTTCAAAACTAGGTGTTAAGATGAGTTAAGTCCATCTCTTATAGAGGTGAAATAACTTTTCTCATGGGTCTATTTGGGACAATTTCCAACATTTATGAATTATGACATTCAAAATTTTTAATTTTTTTTATTAATAAATTTTTCTAAAATATATAAATAAAGATAAATGACAACATAAACATGAACATATACATAGTTTTTGATAAGTACTAAAGAATTTAAAAAAAAAAATGCATAAAGGGATACTATCGTAGTACAAAAACAACACGTCCAATCACAAAAAGGACATGTCAAGTAATATCCATATGCTCAGTGAAATACAAAAAAAGAATCCAGCTCCGGTTCTTTTCCTCCTAACCAGCTAAACAATAACCCCAAAACAGTGCTCTTTAATCTGTACAGAGAATGCTCCTCGTCGCAAAAATATCTTCTGTTTCTCTATCCCCAGATGAGCCATGTTAAACAAAAAGGGTTTAATCGCCACGCTTTCCTTTTGCTCTTATGAATCCTCACACCTCACCACACCTGAACACTTGCTTCACCTATGGGGGAAAACCCAACGCATGCCGAATAAATATATATTTTGTGTCATCTCTTTATATTTTCTTGACATTGTCGTATTGGCATGTCCATGTATTTCCTTAGGTGCCTCCTAGAAGTGCCTTTTTTTTTTTTTTAAACATTGTAGCCTTTGATTTAAAGAGACCACCTATTTTAATTGCAGTCAAAATATGCTTGAGCTTTTTCACAAGGTGGATCAATCCAAAGAACTTGTCTACTCTGATGGATCTGTTGCTCACCTTCAGCAAAATCAGTCTTCTGCTTCTCAAGGTTTTGGTTTACAACTCGCACCTCCATCGCAACGGCTGCCCGTCCAAAACCATGCATTGGCTTCTCAGAGCTCAGCACAAATGGACAGCTCTTTTAGTTCAAGTCACATCTCGCCCGAGGTAATAGACAAGGGTCGTGCATGGTTGGCTTCCCCAGCTCAAGTGCAGTCTTCGCCGTCTTCTCATGAAACACCTCAAGTAGAATTCGAGAATAATAAAATTGGAATTCCTTGCCAAACTGGCAATGAAGCCTCACAGAATAGCAGTATGCGGGGAAACTTATCTTCTTCATTGACTTCTGGTTTTCCCCGTTCAAGAAGTCTGCTTGAAAATCAGCAAATGATTGGTGAAAGAGGAAAAGTGGAAACAAATCAACCCATCAATGTATATTTTGATAGGGATGCTTCCCGTTTTCAACAGATACGTGACTCTTCCAGTAGGGCTCTTACTAGTCAGTCTATGCCAGCATCATTGCCTGCTGGGATCATTCAACGTGATAAACCGGTTTCACGTGGAGACACTTCCCAGCTCACCGATACCAATCATTCTCACGAAAGAGCCTCTACCTCACAAATTTCTGTGGGGCGGTTGGTGCAATCCTCTGAGTCTTTTAATGCATCCGGCATCTCTCAACAGGGTGTGTTTCCCAAAAAGGCACCTAATGCATGGACTAGAGTTCCGGACAAGCAACATTTGTCTCACACCCAAACTCAGGGGTTTGCTCCTAGTAGTTTCCAGCCCACACAATCAAATAATATGTTATCAACTTCATCCATATTACAGGATCAAGATGGTCAAGATGTGCAAAAAGGAGGGAATGACCCTTCTGAGTTTGGTGTAAATTCTATGGACTCACAATGTTTAGTTCGCGGGGAAAGGCAACCCGTGCAGGAAAGCCTCCGCCCGCTGGTTTCTTCTGGCAACACTGATGTGGCAGAAAAGATGAGTGCATCCAATGTGCAAGGATCTGTTATCAAGAATCCATCCGAGGCCTGTCCTTCAAATTCTTCTGCAACTCAGAGAGATATTGAAGACTTTGGTCGCTCTTTAAAACCAAATAACTTCTTGCATGAAAATTACTCCTTACTGCATCAAATACAGGCCATGAGAGATATAGATCCGAGTGATAGGGGCTTGAAGAGGTTGAAAGGAGCGGATAGTGGTCTGGACAGTCGGGTAGATCCCAAGCCTGGGCAATCAGGTGAGCACTGCATCATGGTTAGAGATTCCTCAGTTCATCGCGGTGCAGTTTCGTCTGGAGACTCGAATATGCTAGACTTCTCAGGGCCACTGGGTAATTGGGAAAGAAACACGTCATCTCAACATGAAAATGTACCTTCTCAGGGTGTGCTTGCCAGTGATCAGAAGGATTCTGAGAGTTACTCTTGTAGTAATAGTACAGCTTCTGTTAGAATTGAACATGCTCAGATTAGTCCCCAGATGGCACCCTCCTGGTTTAATCAATTTGGAACCTTTAAAAATGGGCAGGTTTTGCCAATTTATGATGGACGGAAAAATGCCACCATGATAAAGACTGGGGAACAACCATTCACACTTGGGAAGCCTTCTGATAGTTTGCATGGACTTAATTCATTGGAGCAAGTAAATACTGTTGCTGGTTCATATCATGTGGGTCACATCTGGCAGAGGTCAACCCCTACTTCATCTGTGGCAATTGAGAATTTCTATTCCCCTCAGCGACTAGCCCATGATCTCACTGCTCAACCTTTGGTTTTCATGAGACCAAAGAAGCGGAGTACTACATCTGAGCTTCTTCCTTGGCATAAAGAAGTGACACAGGGTTCACGAAGTCTACCGAATATACGGTGGTTGTCTTAACCAGAAAATTTACTAAATGTTATGTACTTTCCATCCCCTTCTTTTCCCCCGTACTGATATTTGTTTCCTTTGGTTTGTTCACTTGCAGCATGGCAGAAGGTGACTGGGCCAAAGCAGCAAACCGGCTAATTGACAAGGTGTGCTGGTCTTGCGTGCTTTGCTTCTTCATGTGTTTGGTTCAAGTGCTTGATAATTCATTTTTAATGCTCATAGCGCTTTATTTCTGATGACAGGTGGAAGATGAAGCAGAAATGAGTGAAGATGGAGCACCCACATTTAGATCTAAGAGACGGCTTAGCTTGACAACAAAGCTAATGCAGCAATTGTTTTGTCCTCCCCCAGCAGCTGTTCTCTCTGCTGATGCCAGTTCAAATTATGAGGCTGTAGCTTACCTGGTTGCCAGACTGGCACTAGGGGATGCGTGTAGCCAAATCCCTTGCTCAGAAAATGATTCCTGTGGGGTTTTTGACAGCACAAACTTGTAAGAATTGCTATTTTAAGTTAGCTGTAATTTATTCATGTATGTACATCATAGATTATGTTTGATATTTTCCATTTTAGTGAGGGTATTGTCCTGCCTATAACTATGTTTATTTATTTATTATTATTCTTTTGTTTTTGTGAAAAAAAATGTCTTGTAGCTTGTCTGGTAAGTGTAAAACGGCTGATAGGATTGGGGATCAGCATTTTTCAAAAGTTATGGAAGCCTTGATTGGTAGAGCAGGGAAGCTAGAAAATGACTTTGTGAGGTACATGTCTGGATCTTTTATTTGGTCAATTTGACATTTATCTATTTATTTTGGTCCATAAATTCTTTAATTTGTTTTTCCAGCCAGTTGCTTGGCAATTTATTTGACCTTCCAAAATCACAATATCAAGTTGCAATATTTTATATGCCATTTCTTGGGTTTTGGATTATCGTCATTCAACTCTAATGTTGCTTGTAATATCTATATTATCATATAAGGCAACACTAGGGTATTGCTGAATCCTAAAAATTGATGAAGCATCAGTATTGAGGGGACTTTTTTAGTTTCCCATAATATCCTTCAACCTCCCACCAGTTTTAAATTATGAATCAAATAACTTCCAAAATCCATCCCTATTTAATTCATTTCACTTTTCATAGATATATATATATATTTTACCAACATATCAATTTTCTTTTTTACACCTAACTCGTTAGATTACATAAATAAAATGCTTAGCGCATGCATTGCTTGTGCACCCTCTCGCACCTTCTAGTTAAGAATTATTGTATGGAACTTGATGAATAAAGTGCTCCAAGGATTTCTCCCCAATGTTTGATTAGCTTTGTGGAGTATATTGCATTTCTCTTGACCCATCCAAAGTCCATTGATCTGCCTATATATTCACGCATGCAAAAGGGTATTTGGAAGGGTGGAGGTTTCGGCATTGACCCTTGCTTGTTTAATAGATGTGAAGACAGATTATACTACTCAATTTGACTCAGCAATTTCTCAACTAAATAGGGTTACTACATGGATCTTTTTCCTAGTTAAGAGACGTTTCCTTGAAAAACCACATTAAACCATGCAATTGTTTCCATATGATTTTTACCCACACAAGTTTTGTTATGCTACCCCCTCATATTACCCTCAATTTGGATGCTATCAATTCTCCTAATTGACACACCAACTAGTATATGCTGTTGTTGGATGTTGTCCCACATCGGCCGGGATAAAAGTTACTCCCCTATATAAGAGATAGACGTCTCTCAACTTAACACCTAGATTTTGAGGTTGAGGTTCCTACTCTTATGTTGTTGGGCTTCTTTAATATGGTATCAGAGTGAGTTTTCAAAATTGGGTTTCACCATTGTCCACGTTGAGCCTATGTCTATGCGGACTAACGTGAGGGGGGCTTTTAGATGTCCCGTATCGGCCCGTGATAAAAGTCACTTCCCTCATATAAGAGATGGACGCCCCTCACCTTAACACTTAGGTTTTGAGGTTGAGGTCCCAACTCTTATATGTTGTTGGGCTCCTTTAACAGCTATATATGACTAACAATACCTTTGCCGATTTTATGCCAATTATTTTCAATTGGTGCTATCTCTATTATTTCACAAACCTAAGCATTCTTAATCTTATCATCCATTGTTTTACCACATATCTATCTTAACATTTTTATCTTTAAATATTTTTTTACTGCCATATATATATATATTTATTTCCCAATACTCTCAGCCATATAAAATAGCAGGTCTGACCAATGCCTTATAGAACTTCATTTTAATCTTAAATGTGTTCAATGATAAAACACTGGATGCATTCCTCCAGTTAATACAGCCACATTAATTCTATGCATAAACAATCTCAGCAATCTCCCTCCACTTGTATAATAAACCTTAACTATCGAAATTATCCACTCTATTATTTCTTGATATTTAATGTTAACCATTCCTTTGTTTGTTTTTTGGTTAATACTAAATTTACATTCAATATATTCAGTTTTAGTTGTACTCATCCTAGATTTTCGTAATTCTAATGCTCCTCTCCATACTTAGCATTTGCTCCATCTTTTGTTTTATATGCTAAAATTATATTGATAGCAAACAAAATATATACCATGACATCTCTTCATGTATGTCTTGTTAATTCATTCATAACTAAAGGAAAAAAGATGAGAACTTAATGCACATTGATGTAGGACAAAAGAGAATAAAGTAAAGAGAGAAAAATAGAGAGAAGAGATTTAGGAGAGAGGGAAGAGAGAAGAAGAGGGGTAGAGAGAACAAGCTACGGAGGCTTCAGCAACTCAAATTTTCATATTCATCAATCTATCTAACCCTAATCATCTTAAGCCTTTAAATAGGCTAATACGTCTTGAAGATTACAAAAAATAAAGCAAAAATCAAATATTTTAACAAATCATACTTAAAATAAATCTAAATCAAATCTTCCTGAAAATAAAATAAATCTTTAATAAAATAAAGTAAAATCCTAATATAAAATCTAATATTAATAAAATAAAATCCTAATAAAAATTATTTCATACAGGTATATTTTTTTGGCTTTCGCATCATTCTCCATACCTTAGAAAAACTCGACTCCGTCGAGTTGAAAATTTGCGTATTCCTTTAATTGCCAAGCCGCGAACAAAGCGGATGTTTAAGTCGTTTCCAGTGTTCATGGGCGCGCGTTAAGGGTGATAGAAATCTAGTGTCTTTACCCAGTCTCCTGAGATAGAAGTACTGTGACTCAGAAAACAGAACTTGTAGGAGTTGGAAGGGAAAAAACCCCAACTTGTGAAAGAGGTTTAGGTGTAGGAAAGACAAAATTCACAGAAACATCATAGGTTTAAGGCTACTCTTTGACCCGATAGTATCAATAGGGACACTAAAAAAAAAAAAATCATCTATCTCATTCTTATTTGTATATAAAATTATACTTATATTGTTTTTTTTTTTTTTTTTTTTTGTGCCACATCTCCATACTTGTATCCAAAATATGGACACTTTTTCAGCTGAGTCCCCATATCCTAAACTACAACTAATAGGTGAATATGATATTTGGATAAGTAACCGAGTTCAACGCTCATTTTTGAGTCCGAGCCACATAGGTCGTCAGGATTAGGCTCGTAAATCAACTCTTCAATTTGATCATCATTAGGCTCTCTCTTCACTTGAAGGTGGTCGTCTTTAGATTATCTGTTCAGCTTATCAATGACTTTTAGAATATCGGTAAAAGCACCAAATGGAGGAGCTGTAGCTATATTTGGCTTTGAATTCGATATTTGGTTAGAATAGAGGTGGATATGGTTGCTCGGCCAATCGTGTTTCTCAAATCTCGCGTCCAGTCTTTGAATGGCTTTGCTCAGTCCATGAATGGCTTCAGTGAGGGGTTGCTATTTGGGTTTGCATTTGGTTATCATTCGAATAAGTTGCCGACAGTATACTAACAACTTGGAATTTGTAAAAAATGGGCTAAAATGGGCTCAAAAAAATATTCTGGAGTGTTCAGGACCTTCGCTTGAGACTTGCGGGAGGGAGGCGATGCTGGTGGTGTTGTTCACTGGAGTTAAGTGTCATCGGAGATTCACAAAAGTGGATCTACTAAGTTATTGCCGATATTACGTGAAGGGTTAAGGTTTTTGGACTACAATGGTGACTAGGGTTTTAGACTATGATGGCGGTTAGGGTTTGGGGCTCTTGACAGTGAATAAAATTCTGATTTGAGGAAGGTTAAGTGATCAAGGTTTTGTTCTGATACCAAAATTGAAGTAGGATGATAGAGAATAAAGCTAAGAGAGAGGACATTTAGGAGAGGGAAGAAAAGAAGAGGGGGAGGGAGAATAAGCCATGAACGTTTTAGTAACTCAATTTTTCATATTCATCAAAAATCATCTTTAGTGTTTAAATAGGCTAATATATCCTCAAAATTATTAAAAATAAAGCAAAAATAAATATTCTAACAAATTCTATTTAAAATAAATCTAAATAAAATATTCCCTAAAGTAAAATAGATCTTTAATAAAATAAAGTAAAATCCTAATATAAATTCTAATATTAATAAAATAAATCTTAATAATAATTATTTCATATATATATATATATATATTTTTAGCTTCTGCATCGCACACTCTTGATGAAACCTTAGTTATGGGAAATTTACTTGTCCCTAACAGTTGACCTCACCAAGGTAATGGCTCCACTATGTATCAGTTATAGCTTCTCAATATACTTACATGTGATACTATTCTTTTTCAATGCCCAACAAATCAAGGTGCCTATCATTGGCTTTCTTTGAATTTATACAAATGATATGAAGATCTTTTACCTTTTCTCCATCTCTCTCCATTAGTAGTCTTAATAGGTAGATAGCTTTCATAGTTGACCACCTTGGTGCAAATCTAAATTAATTATCTGATATGGTTGTTTCAAGCCTTACTTATAAAAAGAGATATGGTCGTTTCAATTCTTTACCTGTGTTCAAATATTCATCCCCATAGTTTCATGGGGTATTACTCGTAAGTTAAATGACCTAATAATTATTACAACTTTAGATATCACTCTTATTTTTGTAAATTGGTGCTAAAATATTTTTTTTTCTCAACTCATCTAGCATTTTCATGGATGATATGATTTTATTACATAATGTAATTAACCAAGCTATGCCTAGATCACTTAAAACACTTACTATAACTTGATTGGCATAGCTATTTTTTTTTTTTTGTTGAAAAGATAAGTAAAGTTTATTAAATGGAGATTATAGGTTCAGCATCTAGGAGATACAATCTACAATCCAGAACAAAACAGACTACATTCTAGACTTGTCTAAAGAATCTATGAAGGACAATAAAGAAAATGGGTCTATCT
>QLOD02000013.1:30744696-30760122 GCA_003260245.2 Sideroxylon spinosum | reverse complement strand
TGGAATTTGTTTGCATACTCAATGCACCCATAATTTTCTAAAACAGGGGAGGTGGGAGCTTGTTCTTTTTTTTTTTTTCACTTATAAATGGCACTTACAAGTGATACTTATAAGTAACCAAGATTCATATTCTTCTTTCTAACTTTTAAGTTGGTTTTTATTTCTAATTACAAATGTAATTTTACCAATATACCCTTCACTTCATAATATAGATAATATTATATAAAATAGTTTTTCAAGTATTTTCACTCTATATTGTGTTACTATACTATAATTAACACATATTAAACATAATATATAGTACAATTTTGAAGAAAAAAAGAAAGTAGTTCAACATAAACATCTTCAACACACAATTCTTATCTTAATAGAAATTAATAATATATCAATTTGGAAACAAGACATCTAATTCATCTGCAATTTGGTTTCAAAGCTCTACCATATAAGTTTAGTTTTATGGACTAGTCTCATACACAACATCTTCATTATCCATTTCTGTATTAGGACGCAACTCCACGTAATCTCACTGAAACTCTTTGAATAACTCATCGTTGAGTGCAAATCGACGAAGAAAATTATGCACAGCCATAACTAATCTCCTTTATGTGGGGAAACTATATGAAGGTATGTCTTTCAAGTTGGGGAACCTAGTTTTAAGTACACCATATACTCTCTCAATAACAATTCTTAGCTGAGAGTGAGCGTGATTGAACTTTCCTCCTTGTCTCTTGGTCGACCTCTAAGCCGAACATCTCCCAACCAATACCTCTTCCCTTTATATGGAGTCATGAAACCCTTTGTGTGTGTGTGTATGCTGCGTCGCACAAGTAGTATTTATCTGTAGTAATAACAGTAGGTATGTTAATAATATAATATTACTTATAACCAATTGATTTTAAATGCAAATGTAAATATATTAACCATGTGGAGGCAATGGGAATTTAAAAGTCGGGTTTCATAGAGTCTCAAACAACACCCTCGAATCATGAGCTACACCTTCCTAACCGGCAACTACGTTTATGAATATCATATCAAAGTCACAGATGACCATTGCATTTTAAAAGCAATCCTTACCACCCCTTCCTCTAAAAGGAATTTGTTTTTCTTTCGGTACAACTGCTTTAATAAATGTGCCATCTAATGCTCCTACTGCTCCTTTAAATGGTCCTTCTCGTAAACTCGATACAAGATCTTGTTTCTTCCATTGGTGCATCCTATGATGGTAGAACTATCATCTCTCTAGAGAATTTTAATATTGCACGCAACACTTCGTGGAAGTACTTGGAAATAGTTGATGAAGAATATTGGAATAGATGTTTTGCAAATCGATTAGTGTGGGTTTGACTAATTATCATAAAAAAAATCATCATCTTCTCTTCCACATCAAGATGTTTACTATTCCTTAACTATCATTTGTCTCGAAAATGATCACATAACACAACAAATACAGGGTTTTTCATCCTAATTAATAGGTATAATGTTGTTGAAAGACTTTCCAATAGTTCTTGAATATACTTCTTTCCCGTAAGAAAAGACGTATATAACCTACCATGAATAAATCTTTGTAAAGTTTATAGTCGTTTGTACCTATATGACCTACCATGAATAAATCTTTGTAAAGTTTATAGTCGTTTGTACCTAGTCATTATCAATATTAAGTAAATGGTAATGAACATTAGATCTTTCATCTGCCTATCCATAAACATCCAAAATTCAAAACAAAAACATATGTTCCAATAAAAAATATTTAATCAATGCAAAATATCCAAGGTTCACATCGATTCATCAAAAAACATATGATATAGTTCACATCCAAAAGCATAAGATATAGTTCTAAAACAACCATAAATGTTCACATCAAAAAACATAGGACATAGTTCTGGAGCATTACTTCATCATTGCCAAACCACGGATAAATTGTAATTTAAATTCCTTAAGAAGATCCATAAACATTTTTCTATACTTTGGAAACTCACACAGCTTGACGGTAGCAAGGTCGACGACTTCATCAGGAATATCTATGTATGTCTTCCTGGCATTAATTAACGCCAAGCATCAAGTAGCATAATACTCTTCCTCGAGACCTAGTTCAGCTGATCTATTCTCATTTATAATGTTAAATTGGTTCTCAGCCACAACAGCAAGTCTTTCTATGATTGAATCAGATGGGTACTCTGCACTTTTTCCCTTTGATGTACCCGTTCTACACTGTCCTGTATTACTCACAGGAGGGTTGATGGAAGTTGTAGGAGTAAAGGTGTATGCTCCTGAGTAAAACTAACACATTCGAAGAAGGGGTCAACAATGTCTTCAGTCCTTCTCTCCACATTGGGCTTCTCCTCATCGTCATTATCGGTAAAATTGGTCTCTACACCATCTCTAGTGGCTAAGGTCCCCTCAAAGATCTTTGTTTGTTCATTTGAATACTCTAGTGGCGCTTACCTAAATTGAGTAACTTTTTTGTTTCTCTGTGTAGAAAAATCCTTTTTAGACCTATACATAACTAGTAAAATATCAACATGCAAAAATAATAATATGAAACTTGTCTTGATAAAGTAATTCCATTGTTCCTTAGAGAAGTCAAACAATCTTGATTCTGCTGTAAAACTAGGGTCAATCTGGTTCCTTAGGTAACGCTATGCTGATTTTTTTTTTTTCAAAGCATCCCAGTGATTTATCAAAAACTTTTGATTGATATTGACCCCCAAACACTTTGCAGACAACATTTCAATCATACACGTCTATGACTAGACTTTTAGGGATATCTCTTGATACTCACACTTGGCATTTCCTTTAAACATTGATCCATAAAGTCTTTCTCTAAGTTAGGATTCGTCTGTCAAGCTCGATTTGATTTTTTTTTCACTTTAGTTGTCCATTAATAACTATAATATTTTTCTATTAAAATAAATAATTTTGTTAGTCAAATAGTCTTATAAGCACCCAACAGCCCTCTGACGGCTTCTTTTTATTGATTTATTATTATTATTATTATTAAATTCAACGTAACAAACCATCTACTAGAACACAGTACAAATTTCAATACATCAACATTTTTTTATTTTATTTTTTCAAAGAACCCACACAAAAAATCAATTAAACTAACCTTTTAGTAAATCTTTTTTTTTTTTTTTTTGGGCCAATGGTTAAATTTTATATAAATCGTGTATATATATATGAAATAAATAATCATAAAGAATTGTGCAACAGTACAGATCTTTTTTTTTGTTTGTTTTTTAAATCCACACCATATATATATATATATATATCCGCACTCATATTTTTCCATTAATTCTCTTTCAGTGAAAGAGCAAAAATATATATATTCAATATTAATCTTTGAATTTCTTGTAACCTTTCACCTATCGCAGTCTCCTCCTCCTCTCTCTCTTTCATTCTCTCTTTCAATATAGAAAATAATAAAACCATAGTTTACACAATCCTTATTTATATACAACCTCTTTAATCGAGTGTCACTACATCCAGTTAAATTACAGTGGATCTTTAATCATATTTCATCACTGGTAAAAAGATATTTTCTTAAAATATCTAATGGTCCACACTTATCCGAAATAAATAAATTAATAATTTAAATATTTCTTAAATAAGCCCAATTAATTTTCTAAAAAAATATAACACATAACTAAAATAGATAATTACAATTAAATAAATAATTAATTTTTCGGTTATAACAATATATATATATAATTTCTTATCTTTGGGATCGATTTGGCGCGAAGGAAGAGACGTTCAACAAGGAAAAGAAGAATATGGTTGAAGAAAAATAGGACAAAGTTACTAATTTTTTATTTTACTGAGACTATTGTAGTCATTTGTCCATGTATAAGTGATTTGGGATTTTTAATTGGAGCTGCTTATGAGTGGTTTCCACTTATAACTGCCAAAAAAAGAACATCAAATTGTGTGAGTCCCCTATTTATAAGTGATTTTAAATATTACAAGTGACTTACCACTTACAAGTGGGAAAAAAAATAAAAAAGAACAGGCCCCAAATTTAGAGATTTTTGGATTAAAATCCAACAATTCATATTCATTCATATATTTTTAATCTTAAAAACATTAAACGTATTTATATCACCTAACTTAATATTTGGAATTGACATGAAATGTAAACGCCCTGCGTCTTAATTTTTTGGGTAAATTACATCTACATCCCTTAAACAGTTGGTCAATTACACTTAGTTCCCCTAGACATTTCAAATTTACAGAAACCTCTCTTATTTTGAAAAGTTACTAACCCAGACCTCCTTCCGTCTGGCTGCCGTTAGAGTTTTAAGGTTAAATGATGACATCACTGATAAAATCGATGTAATATACCAACTTTGCCCTTTTAACACATGTAAAATATCCAAACTAACATTCAATTGTTCTTTTATGTTTCATTCGTCTGGGGTTGAGGGGAAAAAACCGAAGACCGAAGAAGTAGATAATCTGGGCAGAAAATGAAGAAGTAGACCAGACGAACGAAGAAGACGAACCAGTCTCGGCAAAAAATAATCAAACAGTATCATAGAAAAGCAAAATGGGTCTTCCATCGGTTTGCAAGTGTGGTGGGTCTCTTCTTCATCTACAATGGTAAAGTATTATAATGGTCTTTAGAATAAATAGATATCTGTATATCATAGATTCTGAGTAATCAAAATAAATACATCTCTGTATATCACAAATTCCAAGCAAGAGTAATATTTGTTTTAATTAATTTAATCTAATGTTGTTTTTTCATTTTCCCCAATTGGTTGAACAGAAAGCAAAACCCTCAGAAAAGAAGTACAAATCTATATTTTTTAGTAATATATGAAATTTCTGGTTATATATTTTTAACAGTGTTATATATTAAAAAATATTTCATGGACACAAGCATACATTACAAGTGCTAGCAAGATGTCAACATATAGTACTGGTGGTAGTAACATCGGCTTAAAGTACCGCAATAGACAATGTAAATGTGGAAAAAGAGCCGTTGTTGGCATATCAAAATCAGCAGACAACACTTGGAAACTTTACTTTCGATGTGCGAAAAGAAACTGTAATTATTTTGCTTGGTGCACTGGTTTAGCCATGAATGAGATGCGAGAAGAAATGAGAGAAATTAATCAATTTACTAAAGGGAATCAATATACGCCTCTTGATGGAATTGATGAAATTAGGGGGATGCTTGCAAGAATTTAAGTTTTGGAAGCTAACCAAGGCGTTCTTAAGCTTATCGTATTATCAAGTGTGATTGTCACATGTTTGGTATTTATTGTATTAACTGTAATTTTAGCAAAATTAATATGATGATAGTTTGTAGGACTTCATGATGGTCATTTTGTTGTAGAAGGTTGTAATGTTACTGGTCTGTTTGTAATATAACTAGTTTGTAAAATGCTGAGTTTTTAAGTAATATGACTTGATTTGATTTTTCATGTCGTTATGTTTTTTTTTTTTTTTTGTTGTCTTAATAATAATAAAAAAAAATTTAGTTTTTGAAATATGCATATCATTAATTAGTTTATCAACTATAGAGAGGAAAAAAATTTCCAAAGTCATGTAATCCAAATAGTGTAGTGGTGACTTTAGTTTTGATGATCCTTTATATTTATTATTTTTTTTAATGGAGAATTTGGCATACTTAAATTTTTACTTTACGTAAAACGCCAAGATTTGAAACTAATTAAAACTAGAACCAGTCATATGGAAGTTTCAAATTATTTGATGTTTGAAATCTAAGAATTAACTTTGATTAATGAATTTTTTTATTTATTATTATTTTTTTCCATAAGACTGTGAATAGCATAAGCTAAAGTGGCTTATGGCCATGGATGATTGTTTGTGGTGGTGTGGAGTATGATGATCCCTTTTATTTAATTTTGATGGTTTTGGTAATACATTATTTTCTTTGGGAAGGAAGGTGTTTAGGTAATACATTATTGGTTTTGGTAAAGTTAGGTTTAGGTAATACATTATTGGTAATACGTTATGGTGGTTTTGGTAATACATTATTGGTTTGATTAAGTGAGGTTTAGGTTTTTCCATTCAAACTTCGATTATAAATAAAATAAAGAATAAAAAACTCCTCCCAAAACCATGTTGAATCTGATTATGAAAGTCACTTGTGTTGGAAGCAATTTGTGTTTTTTGGCGTTGCCAAAGTACTACTTGTTGCAGGCAATTAACAAATAAAGTAGTTACAGACAATTAACAATTGTTAAGTGTGATTTAAATTTATTTCGTGTCATTAGCCGAACCATCAATAAAATGTTGGAAATTCCAACAGCACCAGGGCATGTACAGACAATGCAATCATAGATAAAAGATAAAATCCAGCAAATAAATCAACAAAGATTCATCCTATTCACAACATCCAACAATTATCCAACCAAGAGTCATACAAGAATCATCCTACTGGCAACATAAATCAACAAAAAGCTGACTCGTGGCAACTCTGCACCAACAAATGGAAACTTTTAATTATACCAAGTTGAGATAAGAGAGTTTAAAACAAGTAAGGTATAAGTGCTTCAAGATTACAGACAGCACATTAGCCAAAACAAACTCAAATAGGATTTCTATACATTTTCACCAGCTAATCCAAAACAGGTCCTCTATTAAGCCCTGCACCTGGAATAACAAAAAAAGTATACCAAGCTGGTCTATATGTACCCAAAAAATGTTATATTTCCATTTTTAACTTGAATGTACCCAAGTCTCCATATACCGTAATGTACTATTAAGTCATTACAAATCTGAACCTAAAACACAAAAAAAAAAAAAAAAAAAAAAAAAAAAAATTGACTGTTTCAATGCTGCTGTCTGGCATTTTGTTGAATTTCTGCTGAAGAATGTGCGTCTACTGTTGAGGACTGTGTGGTGGGTGGTGGTGGTGTCTGACTTGTTGATGCCATATGAATTTGTTTCTTTGTTCTGCTACTTGTTTCATTGCCAGATTTTCATTTCTGTTACAAATGAATAAAATCTAAAAGCTTCAATACTTTGATGAAAAAATATAAATGAATAAATTACAGAAACATAAGATGTCATACGTTCACTGGTGCTCTCTAGCATGTCCTCTTATTATGCCCTACCTGCCCACAATTTTTGCAAACAATGCTATGCCATTTTCATTGTTGACTTGTGCCTGCAGCAGGTTCATCTTCCTCTCTTCTTCTATTCTTTCTTGGCCTACCTGGGAGTCTTCTGAGCCTGTGAGGTTCAATGGGATCCCCCAGCACCTCACCCTCCCACATTGTCTCATCAAGGATTGAGTGAATAATTCTCTCATAAGTCTCCATATACTTCGTTTTGCTAAAATATGGATCGCATACAACCTCTATACTTATTCTCCTCGATGAGGCACATGCCAGATATATCCCAACCCCCACAAGAACAGGTCTTCTTATCCAAATATACAACATGTCTTATTTGTCTATCAAGCACCTCGAACTCATCCTCTCCTGCAAACAGGACATTACAGTTTCTACTTTCTTGACTTATCTTCCCTAACTTACTTCTCGTGTTTTGAGTGATAATACCCTCCCATGTTCTAGCCTATTCCAGCCTAACACTATGCCTTTCCATCATCTTCCTTCTAATCCCATCAAGTAGTGTTAGAATAGGTTTACTCCTCAACTCACCTACCCAGTTATTGAATGACTCCGTGAAGTTGTTTGTTAGATGATCAACCCTCACAACATGATTGAACTTATGCTTAGCCCATAGCTCTAAAGGAACCTTCACCATCCATTCATGGGCAGTGGGGTGTACACTTTTTATATCTTCCATTGCCCTCTTAAACTCAGAGGCATTGCATACCTTTGCAGCTGACCAGAATAGGAGCCTCAATTGAATGCCAGGATGAAGTTGTCTGAAATTTGAGTACAGATGCCTCACACACCTTCTTTGAGTTGCACCAGGAAAGAATTCATGAATTGCCAACTCAATTCCCTTGACAAATTTTCATAACAACACACATAAATAGAGTTCAATTGCATGAACAAAACTAAATGAAAGCACCCATAATTGGAAACACTCTACAGTCATAACGCATAATTAATCGAAAGTCATAAAGAATAGTTACCAAAGCCATTACCAAAATATGAATGATAATACTCTGACTAAGAATTACTCCAAAACACTAGGGACTTTAGACCTTAAAGTAGAAATTTAAAATGATTAAGTCTAAAATGTAATGGCAACATCATAAGTAGCCTCAAGCTACACCATAGACAGAGTAGATCCTAGGATATATCTCAATCATCATGAAATATCAATTTATGCCAAATTCCAACACCAAAGCCTCATTAGTTGTTATCATAATGAAATTTCAATAACAAAGCAAATGACAGCAAACATTCGAAAAATATTGCCAGAGAAATTAACCAACCTAGAAATACATAAAAACATATTAAAATGATGAAGTTGGACAGTAACTTATCGTCTAAAAGAATACTTAATTCATTCATGCACACAAAGACAGAAGATAGGTAAAGAAATTTAAATTTTTAAACAAGAATAATCTTTTCATGCCTTCTGCCCATCAGACATAAAAGTCCATGGCTTCTAAGTGCCTATGCAGATTTGCAGATTGTCCATGAAAAAGCCCTAGCTCTGTTTGTTTTCAGTCTCTACAATTCCAACTGCAACAGGAAAATGCCTTCATTGCCATCAAGTGCAATGGCTGCCAACAAGACACCACCATATCGGCCTTTCAGATGGCAACCAGTCATAACTGCCTCGAAACACATAAACATCCTATGAAAATATGGATTTGGTTGGCCAGAAACCCTCTCATACTGTATTTTGACAACACTACCAGGATTGGTTCTCCGCACTTCAACTGCATACATGGGTAGCTTCTTGTAACTCTCTTTAAAACTTCCCTCTATTTGTTGCATTGCTTTCCGTTTTGCTCTATATAGTTGCATCCAACTAACCTCTATACTGTATTTTCTTAAAAGCTCAGCTTTCATTCCTGCCAAATTCATCTCAGGATTCTCTCTTAATCTCTCACTTAATTTCTGAGCTATCCATGTCGAAGTCGCCTCAGAATTTTTAGGATTTGCAATACAATTATGTGAAGGGAATATGGACTTAATTTGATATGTGATTCCATCACTGGTGGGTGAGGCATGAATACGCCATTGACACCTATCACTCTCACAGTGGGTAGTGACTCTTTTTTTCTCATTTTTATCTCTAACAAGCTTGAACCCTTCTTGAACAACATAATCCCTTAGCACTTCTCTAAAATGGTTTACATTTTCAAATAGCAATCCTTTCTTTAATTTGATCTTCTCTCCTTTTTTTGCAACATAAGTTTCCCCCATTTTTTTTTTCGATTAATGTTTATGGTAGCATCTGCAGCAATATTATAGGAATCATCAGAAACATAACCCTCCATGTGCTCATCCCCATTATCTTCACCTTTACACTCTCTAGTAGACTTTTCCTCATTCTCATCATCACTGTCAATAGCCACCCAACGCTGTCAAGAGTAACTTCCACACTATTAAGACTCAATTCATCACTATCTAAAGAGAATAAATCATCCTCAGAATCAGACAAATGATCACCATTATAATTTTCTCCTACCTCTGCCTCAAGCATAAGGACGTTACTAAGGGTTGCCTGAGGTTCTTGAACTTCACCTTCCACAAACTCAGTTTGTGTTGGTGGTGGTGCACCTTCATCAAACTCGGTGTGTGTTGGTGGTGGTGCTGGACATTCTAAAAACTCAACCTTTACAAACAGATCTATCTCACTCTTTCCTACGATCTCAAACATGACCATTAGCTCAGAGTCGGAATCTAATTCAAATCTAATCGTCCCCATTTGATAGTACACTTTAACATCAACCCCAACAGACGAAGCAATAACACCTAACGCATACTCCCAGATGTCATCTAGAAGATCTAACCTAGAATATTTGTCAGGATCAGGATCAAGATTTTTAATTGTAAAAACAGTTTCTCCATAGTGTACTGTGAGATTATAATATGTAAACAATGGTGCCATTTGTAACCTACAAAAAGAATAATTCACGAATTCAAAACGCATATACTAAATTCACTAATTAAAAAAGCATGTAATAAACAAATATAAATAGAGAAAAAAAACTATGAAATTAGTATAAGAAAAAGATACGAAATTAAAAAATAAAAATAAAACTTTTGGTACAATAAAGTCATATTTCCTTTTTTTCTCCATTCTTAATGGTTAGAATTTCAACTTTCATGAACCAATGCAATCACGCAGAAAGCAATACATATGGTAATTACCCCTTTAATTGCAAGTTTCAAAGGTCACATCAAAGCATTTATATGGAACTAACGAAATTAGCCTAGAGATCAACTATCAAATTAAGTTCAAATATTCAGCAGGGTATTGAATGAGAATTGCTACTAATTCAGCAGATAAAGAATAACTTTTTTTTTAAATTAAATTTCTTAATTTAAATTACAATTTATAGGAACAAATAACTTTCTATTCTCTAATAAATAACCTTAAAACATATCCAAGCTACACACCCACCCATAAACATGTCCAAGCCATGGTAAAAGAGAATAGTCAAGTGACACCCACCCAAAAAAATCGATAAAAAAAAACTGATGTGGGACTAACCACCTAACAGACAAGCACTTTTGGTGAGCAAAAAAAAACAAAACAAAGCAGCAAATTGCTACCCTAGAAAGCTCTCCCAATTTTCATCAGCTTCCAACTAACAGACAAACACTTTTGCTTGGCACAACAACAACAACAAAAAAAAAAAAAAAAAAAAAAAAAAAAAACTAAGAAAGGCCACCCTAGAAAGTTCCCCCAATTTTCATCAGCTTCCAACCACTACAAAAAGACATTTAACATAAATAAAAAACATATTAACATATAGAAAGTGTCCCAAAACCCTAGAAAGTCCCCCAAAACAAAGCCATTGAAAACCCCACAAGAATCTAACTAGAAGAATCGAAATCGTAAACCCAATACAAACCCTAAAAGTTCATTATGTTACAAAACGAAATAACTCTAAACCGAAATCAAAAAACATATCGAAAATTACAACCAGGAAAAAAAATTTTATAACATAAAATTGGATGTTGGGTTCTTGAGAAAACAGAAAAAATACATCCTGTTGTAAACGTGATGCGGAGTGGAGACTGAAAACCCTACCAGAGGAAAGAAAAGTGAACGAAGGTCTGGAATCAGTTTTACAACCCTTCATATGGTGTATCCAATAGAACGTGAAGTTATCTATCAACCAGGAGTAGTTTTGATTTTACAAATTAAAGTTGAAGGGTGTCAGGACAATAGTAACGGAAGGGGGTCTGGGTTAGTAACTTTTCAAAATAAGAGAGATTTCTGTAAATTTAAAATGTATAGGGGAATTAAGTATAATTATCCAAATGTCTAAGGGGTGTAGATGTAATTTACCCTAATTTTTTTTAGCGTAGTAATGTAGACGTGATTATTCTTATTTTTCAAGCATATTTCTTTTTTTCTTTTTTGCACAAGCTTTTTAAATATAATTTTGACAAACTAAAAAAATATGTGAAATAAGAGATAATTTAAATTATAAAAGGTCATTTAAAAGCACAATTTTTTGATTTATTCTTTTTTTTTAAAAACAATTTCTCAGCTAAAAACAGCCGTCATAAATAATTTTTTATTCACCCACAATACTTTAAATCTTTATTTTCACAAGAAATTGGTCGACTGACATCATAAAAAAAACATTATAAAGTTCAAAATAAAATAATCTCATTCAGATCAAGAGGCCGAAGCGGTTTCTTCTTCGTCACGTGCAAGGAAGAGAGAGATCGAGATCAGGGATGTCGTCTCACAACAATTCGTCGTCGTCGGCAGCGAACGACCCTCGGCAGCCATCGGCGGCGAAGCGGTTCGTTCCTCCTCTGGTTAATACGCAAGATCTTCCCGTTGATTACTCCGGTTTCGTCGCCGTCATATGCGCTGTTTTTGGCGTCATGTTTAGGGTTCGCTCACTCTTCCTCTCCCCCCTCTTGTATACACTCATATCTACGTAGCTACGATTTGGTTTTTCAGATTTGTGATTATGCTTTTGGTGGATTTTAATCAATGGCAAGTGAAGTTTTTTGATTTCTCCGAATTTTGGTTTATGTTTTTTTTATTTTTTTTGTGATAAAAATTTCTAAATAAGAAAACGGAAAATGATTGTGTTTTTTTATTCTTCTTTGATTTTGTGTTAAAAAATAATCAAAATAATTTTTTTATTATTTTTCATTTCATCTTTAGATTCATTATTTGTTTTCTAAAAAAAATTAAAAAATTACAATTGACCAAATTCGTTTTGAACTTTCTCTTTATTTTCAAAAGGGTAAAATAAAAAATGAGTTCAATATCAAATGACACCTAACACATTACTTGGTTTTTCCGAAATTAATATGTATGTGAATGTGCATGTCATTATTTAACTGCTAGGGCAGGGAGGAAGTGGGATTTTGATTCTCGGGTTAAAGAGAAAAAAATAAAAAATAAAAATAAAATTATAACTGATATTATAAATTATATTTAGTAAATAGAAAATAAAGTAATATATATATATATATATATATATAATTAAATTTTAGAAATACTGGTCAATAACCTAATTTTTTTAGTAAATTATTTTTAACTCAAAATTTCATATGTGATATTTTCCTAATTAAGATCAAGTATTCTTTAACCCTGGATAGCTCAACTGATAAGATATTGGATTTGTTCCCCAGTGATCACTGGTTCGAGTTCCCTCAGGCAATTGCATGTTTACTCGGTCGTTAACTTTAGGATCCATGGATTAGTCGAGGTGCATGGCCCGGACACCCTGAGTTATAAAAAAAAAAAAAAAAAGATCAAGTATTCTTCAAAATTTTAAGAGAGTCGAACCATAGTATAATTTTTTTTTAGACAAAAATTCATATATACGGGTGTCATTTTTCAAAACTTAGGCTGCGTTTGGGAAGACTCAGCTGAGCTTTTTGGCTTTTTCTGAAATGACCAAATTTACCCTCTTACATTTTAATCTTCTTTTAAACCTTCAAGGGCAAAAACGTCAAATTAACAAAAAGTTAAAAAGCTAACTACTAAAAAACTAGCTTTTTTTCCTTCCCAAACACAGAAAAAGCTAGCTTTTTAGTAGCTAGCTAGTAACCAGCTACAAAAAAGCTAGCTTTTTTTCTTCCCAAACCAAGCCTTAGGATGGCCATGCCACTCTTAGCTTCGCTCCTGACGAGGGTGTCACACACACTACGTGTGTTCTTTTCTCCATTTCTTGTTGCTTTTCCATCTCTCTCTCTCTCTCTCTCTCTCTCTCTCTGTCACTTGTTTTCTTTTTCTTTTTTAAATTTTTTCCTTCTTCTACCCCTATCTATCCTCTTTTGATATTCAGTTATACATAAAAATAAGTTTTTTATGTGAGAAATTAAAGTTGATTTAAGGCATTTAAAATCGTGTGTAGAGACACCAAAATGGTTTCTCCCTTTATATATTAGGTATAGATGGATTAATATAGATTTAGGTTGCTCATGTATTTCTTCTGATGGGCTGAATTCGTGATCTATGTGCAGTACAAGCTTGGCTCTTGGCTTGCCATCATATTTTGTGCTCAATCACTTGCCAATATGAAGAATATGGAAAATGATCTTAAGCAGATTTCCATGGCCATGATGTAAGTGTACCTGCATTATTCATCCTAAACAAAATCGTGGTGATGTGATTCGTTATGCTATTGGTGCCTCTGCCTTGTTTATCTTGCTTGAATGATGAACATTTGCTCAGATTTTTTTTATTCGTTTGGGAAAATTATAATTAACATTGCATAAAATTAGTTCTAATCCATTGACGATGTGCCATCTTAAAATTTTCCATTAAGGAGAAGTGTGTGAAAAACTCTTCCTTCACTATTATTACCATTGGGTTGTTTTGAATTATAGGCCGATCTATTGGGGTTAATGAGGGGCTATTAAGATTGCTAATTTTTCCAATTTCCTATATTAGTTTAAAATCAAAGGGTCCCATGTAGGGGAGGAGCCAGAAATTTATATGTTGGTGAATATTAATTATAAGACACAAATGAGAGAGGGAGAGGGAGGGGAAATGGTTAAAGTTGGGTCATATATTTTTTTAATTGTATTGGTGAGCAAGGTACGATTGTATTAATGTGTATTGGGATAGATATATATATATATTTACTTTTTTCATTGGATGGATATAATTAGTATTGGGTTAGATTTCTTTTCTTTTCTTGGGTGGGCGCAATTGATAATGGGTTAATTTTTTTTTTTTTTTTTTTTGGGTGGGTACAATTGAGAAGAAATTTCAGCAAATGCGCATGAGGGAAACTTCCTTTCTTTAATAGCTTACTTTTTGTTCTCAGCAAAAAGCAAGTCACAAAAACACATTCGAGTAATATTTTTTTAATCAATAACAAAATATGGGAAACAAAGCAGAGGAAGGTGGAACTAGGTGGGGCAAATTTCAGCAGATCATGGGAAAAGAAAATATGAGAAGACATCTAAACTCAATTACACAAGGAGGTGAATGTGCATGAGGGAAAGGAGTTTCTTTGATCGCGTTTGTCCCTTTTGGAACGCACGTGGAAGAGCGTCCCTTGTTTTTGTTGATAGATCCATATTGTAAGCGATAGGTTTGACATTTGAGTTTAGTGCCAAAGAAGACTCCTGCTGTTTGGTTACTTTACTCTAAAGGATGTTGTCCTTTCGAAATTCTTCCCAAAAAAATAAAAATAAAAGAAAATAAAATAAAAACACAACTTTCACTGTCATTATAGAAAGCTTTAAAAGAAAATATGTAGGTTCGTTCTACAAAGAAGTATTCAATGCATCATAGTTATGTATCACTTACCCATTAGCTGGGTACCATTTTGGTGGTTGGAACTGTATGTGCTGGTATCTGATATGATTTAGTTCCAATTTTTTGGATTAAGGGTCTGTTTGGAAAAATACCAAAAGCCTGGTTTTTTGGTTTTTGCACAAACCAAGGTTCTGAAAGTCAATTTTGTCCTTTCATGCACAAAAACCAAGGGCACTGAGGGGGTATATTTGTAAATTTAGCAGGATATATATCTCAGTCTGCACAAAAAAAAAAAAAAAAAAAAAAATCAGGTTTTTGGTTTTGCATCCAAACTGACCCTAATTGCTATGGATTTATATTTATCAAAATTATTTCTTTCATTTATAGCTTATTTGACATTTAGGATATGGTTGGAGTGATAAAAAGTGAGATAAAATTTGGATTCGTAATGCGTGCGGTGTCATAAATAGTAGATAAATTTTAAAGATTTTTAGAATTTTTTGGAGTTTCTTTGGATGCCAAACGCACACTTAATTTATCATGTTGTCCTCCATGGTATTAAAGATTGGATATTCAGAGTGGGGGAACGATATTCTTCCAGAAAGT
>QLOD02000013.1:30725229-30739750 GCA_003260245.2 Sideroxylon spinosum | reverse complement strand
TTTAATTTATCGATCCGTTATCATGGGATTGACATCAAGTACCGCATTCGAAGGAAATGATGTGAGAATTTAAAAAAGAAATAGTAACGTTAAGAATTGAAATTCGTAATCACGAATAACGTGTCCAACAATTGTGGAAGCAAACGAGGAGGAGAGTTACAAGCGCAGGCATGTTGGAGTTGCATTAGGATTTGTTTTGTGTCTATAAATAGATGTACGACGTCAAATGTTTTGCGTCGTCGCTTCTGATTGGTCACGGCTTTCATTTGTTTGTCATCATCGTAAATTAATAAACGAATGGGAACCGCACAAGCCTGTTTGTTTGGCGTCATCCCAGCTGGGTACAAGTTTGTTGCTTCAGATGATAAAGAAGAGTTGGTGAAACCAGCTGCGGACGAGTTTGTTCCTAATTCAGATGATGCGGAAGGGTTGGCGATCCCACCTGGGTACAAGTTTGTTCCTTCAGATGATGAGTTGGTGCAGAACTACCTTAAGGACCAGGTCATCACCAGGCATTCTCCAGTGCCTGATAAACGACCGATTCAAGACATTGATGCCGGCATCCTTTTTACAGATCCGCCAAATTGCCTAGGTATGTATGTGTGTTTGTATATGTGTGTATATATATATATGTATTTAACATCGTTAAGATATTTGTACTCTTTTATCAATTTTTACTATATGTTTAGTAAAAAAAAAAAAAGTAAGGTAATATAAAAGAAATTAATGAAATGTACATTTATTATTTCCTATATCATACGTATGCTTTATATATAATATTTTCCTTATTTGATATTTAATATGTTTCATATATATATATTTAATATGTTTTAATCAATTATAAACAATACTGCGTGCAACAAGAAAAGTATTTTCAAAAAAATATTCTAATTTTAAACAATATCATATACAACAAGAAAACTATTTTCGAGAAATCATTAGAATGATACGGTATTTTTTTCACATCATTTTAACGATTTTTCTTGAAATACCTTTTTTTTTGGTAATTTCTTGAAATATCTTGATATATATTATTGGGCTCATTTCATAATAACATAAGTTTTTTGGATAATAAGTGACTTAATATTATATTAAAGTTTTGATTTCACGAGATTTTGGGTTCAAATCTTGTTATTTCCCTCTTAGGTTCGAATATTGTTATTTTTCATTTATCACTAGATGGGAGTGTTGAAATAGCTTATGTATATTGTTTAGTTCATTTCCTAATAGTTTAAACTTTTGGAATAATTTGTAATTTAAACAACTTTTTTCAAGAATACTTGTACATACAGTATTGTTCATAATTATTAGATGTAAAAATTATCAAGTAAAGAAAGCGTATAAATAAAACATATACATGATAGTCGCTCATAAATATGTCTTTTTTCTTTTTATTTTTTATTTATAAATCCTCGTATATATAGCATTGTTCATAATTGGAGGGTGTTTGATGTGGTAAAAAGTAAGATAAAATAAGATAAAGTGTATGGTTCGTAATACGTGCAATGAGATAAAAACTGAATTGTTTTTAGAAATTTTCAGATTTTTTCGATGTTTTTTTTGCCCCAAACAAGCCTTAATTAGATAAAAAAATATTAAATAGATACAAGTATTTACAAATGATCCTAAATTATTATGAACTATGTTATATATACAAGGATTTATGAAGAGAATATAAGCCACTATCACGTATATGTTTTATTTTCAAGTTTTCCTTACTTGATACTTTTGTAAAGCAATTAATTATGAATACTTTTATATATATATATATATATATATCAATTATTTTCAAGAAAATCCTTAGAAACACTTGTATCTACTTGATTTGATCTAACTAATTATAAACAACGCCATGTGTATAGCAGTATGTATAAAAAAAGAACGTATTAGCGAGCCATTATCATGTATTTATGTTTTATTTATATGTTTTCCTCACTTGATACTTTTTAACGTAATTGATTACGAATAGTTCTATAGATATAGTTATTTTCAGAAAAAGTATTAGAATAACGTGCGTATAGATGTTTCGCAATAAATTTTACCTACGACCAATGCTATACATACAATTATTACTGAAAAGATCATTAGAATAACATGATAAATATTTTTGTAAGATAGTTTTTTTTATGAAATTAATTATGATCAATACTATTTATACAAGTTCGCGAGCAATAATTTTTATATAATTTTCATACTTCAGGCTTGTTTATCTAAATAATTGTGAACAATGTAATGCATCGTTTCATTTATAAGTTTTCCTTACATAATACGCTCTTATCTAATTAAAAAAAAAAAAAAAAATCATCAAGCTTTGTGTAAGCTCACCTTAAAAACGTAACGCCACGTTTGATTTGTATTTTTATTTTTATTTTTTGTTTTGAGATTCATGTTTTAAGAATTTTGTAAACGTATTTGATTTGACATATATTATTTTTTTGTATTTTGAGATTCTTCATATTTTGGATAAAAAAAAGTCCAAAAATGACTTTTGATTATGTTATATTTTGTGTGTAAACTAGTTTTTTATTTTTTAAAAAAGATTTTTGAAAATAAGAATGACCAAACATGTTTTGGACTACTTTTGTTATTTTTTAAAAACCATAAAATGAAAACGACACAAAATAGATATAACAAATATAGCCTGAAGTACTATTTAATTATGCAATTATTATTGTTACGTCATTGTGTTACACAATTGGGATCATTTGAGGTAAAAGATTGTGTTGAATTGATTTCACATACAGTTGGTCCAGACGTATATCGATGTTCTGCGAGAGAATGGTACTTCTTCTATCCTAGAAGAAAGGAAGTTTGTCAAGGGGAAAAGAAAAGAACAGTGAAACAGAGAGTTGTTGGAGGAGGAGTAGGTTTTTGGAGATCAAATGGAGAAGAAGAAGAAATCCATAACTCCAGGGGAGATGTTGTTGCTTTCAAGGCTCACTTCAATTACTTTTCTGGATCTCCCAAAAATGGAAAAATGACGCCTTGGAGAATGGAAGAGTATCGATTACAATTTAAATGTCACAAAGAAATTGAGGTTTGTTGAAAATATCACTTCATCTTCATGATTTTATGTTCACGCACGCCAACCTTGAGTGTAAAGTAGTAATTTAATTGATAAAATTTTGGTTTTATTTTTAATGATTTCTAGTTTCTAGGATTATTGGATGGTTTATCGAATTTTTAACTCCAGATGCCAAAGATACCTGATCCTTAACTCCTGAAGCCAAAGATCCTCTATCCTTAACCATAAGAGCCAACGATTAGTCGAGGTGCGCACAAATGGATTCGAATTTCTTAAGTACTTTAAAGAAAATGTTTATGGAGGCTGATTGCTTTTGGATGCACCAAAAATATGGAATTTTCTTAGTCAATTTTAAGAATTTTTAGTAATTAAAATTTCTGGTGTATTTGATAAAAATTTGTAAATTTTAAAAACTTTTAGTAACTTCTAATAACTTTTGGTTACATGGTAAAAGATTGAAGAAATTTCAAAAAATTTTTGGTAGATTTTGACTGTTCGTTAAAAATTTGGAGAAAAATTTGGACAAATTTTAATGTTGTTATCGAATACTAGAGGCAAAAGTTGACATTTTTTTTTCCCAACCAAACGAATTGATTATTATTACCTCCCCACGGCCTTTTTTTTTTTTGGGTAATTTGAATGAACAATACATGATTTTGTTTTTATTTAAAAATCAATGTACATAATTTTTTATGATTTGAGTAAAAGTACAAAATTACTAAAAAATATTTTATATAACCAGATATATTTCGTTAGTGTTACATAAATTCATATATAATTTTGTTAGGAACTTGAAAATACGCTAAAAGAGGTTTCATGAAACGTGTGAAATCAATTCCTACATTCTATAAATCAATTCTTATATTCCAGACTATACTATAATAGTTCAACCCATATTTATACCGCAGGTGGGACCCATCAGAACCATAACATATTACCACGTTTCCAAAGCCAACGTCCACGGTGGATCTCACTCTAGGTAGATCTAGAACTTAGGATGTGGAAGCTTCCAAAGCTGATGTCTATGACGGCTCTCACTCTAGGTAGATCTCGAACTTAGGACGTAGAAACTATTCTGATACCAAATGTTAGGATTTTGATCAATATGACAAAAAATCTAGATATCATGAAATGTGTAAGATCAATTCCTATATTCCATCTTATACTGGAATAACTCATCCCATGTCTCGTACAACAGGCAGAACCCATAAGGACTGTAAACATTTAAAAAAAAAAAACTTATTTAGAATAATAAAAATAAATCGAATTGTTTTAAAAAAATTTATGTTTTATTTTAATATAAAAATGAATAAAAATAAAATTTTATCTATTTATTTTTGCAAAAATCTTTTTTCATTGACAAATTTTAAGTCATCAGGTGTTTATAAGAAAATGCAAGAATTCTGATAAAATTTAATAATTGATGAAATCAACTGTTTGATGAAACTTTTTAATTTCTTTCATTAATACCCTTTACAAGTAGATTCTAATATTATAAAAATTATTTAAATAATTTTATTTTTGTATTTATTACTTTACTCATATACCCTTAACGTTTTAATACTTCTATTTGTCTTTTAAAATATTCGTTGACTAATGGTTATTTATTATCTGAGACAAATATTTTATTTTTAATCTATAATTTAATTCTTTTACCAATCTAAAAAAATTATAAAAATAAAATTAATTAATATTGTCAGTGGCGAATTCAGGATTTTATTATACTAGGATTAAGTCGATATAAAAGTAAGAACAAAACTTATCAAATATTTGAGATAATGGGGCAATTATTTTGAGAATATTTAAGAACAAAACTTATCAAATATTTGAGATAATGGGGCAATTATTTTGAGAATATTTTATGGAAACGAAATTATAAAAATATCTCAAAAATTATATTTTTTTTATAAAAACAAAAAAGAAAAAAGAAAAAATTTGTTTGACGTGGGTTCAGTTGACCCCTTGCCCCAACTTGCACTGCGAGTTTTTCTCTTTTTACCCACAAAATGCGTGTATTCACTATTAAAAAAAATGTACATGACACGTGATCACCATATGTATAACTACTAACGGTATGGCATCCGTGGAAAGAAAACTTACCTTCTCAAAAAAAAAAAATTTAAATTACGTTTTAATTATTTCGTTTATTTATTATTATTATTATTTCTTTTTACAGAAAGAAGAATGGATTTTGGGAAGACTCAAAAAAGGTCGAGACTACTGGAAATGAGCAATGCCCATTTTTCACGTGTTCTAAGTAATATTGAAATTGCATTTTTGTTCAAGCCTCGTGTCTGGAAAACCAATGAATAAGTTGAATAACACCTCGTTTAGTGTATAAGTTTCATTGTTTTATTCATTTTTTAATTGATATTCATTCATTCTTTAATCCATTTTTTAGTTGATATTTCATTTATTTTTTACCAAACCCAAACCAAACCAAACATTTTCTTACTAGGTGGGGTCGGCTATATGGATTTGACTACACCAATTATATCTATCTAGGACCGTGTCTTCTGTTAGATCTATGGAGGTAAGGTCATGTTTAATAGTTTATTTCCAACTTCTCTTGGGTCTCCCTCTCCCTCTCTTACTCTTGACAATATCCACCCTTTAACTAGTGCCTCTATTAGACGCCTTCTAATATGGCCAAACTATCTTAAACGATTTTCTCTCATTTTATCTTCAATCGGTGCTATCCTACTTTGTCCCTGATCTCCTCGTTCTTAATCATATCTCTCCTTATGATCCTACACATTCATCTTAACATTCTCATATTTGTAACTGCTATCTTCTGAACATAATTATACTGCCTAACACTCTGATCCATGTAATAATGCTAGTCTTGTTGCCACCTTATAATACTTTTCGTTCACTTTGAGGGGGACTTTTTGATCAGATAAGACCCCTGAAGCACTCTTCCATTTGGTTTACACAGCCTGAATCTTGATACTTACATCAGTATCAATCTCTCCATCCTGTTGCACCATAAATCCAAGGTAACTATTTCTCTACAATCTTATGTGTGCCCAAATTTACTTCTATACTACCAGTTGTCCTCCTTTGACTAAACTTGTGTTCCATATATTTCGTTTTGCATCGACTTAGTCTAAACCCTTTTATCTTTAACGTTTCCCGTCACAATTTTAACTTAGCATTCATTCATTTTCTCGTCTCATCTACTAAAAAATATAATTTGCAAAGAGTATACACCATAGCACCTCATCCTGAATATATCTTATAATCTCATCCATAACTATGACAAACAAGTACGGGCTTAACGCTGAGTCTTGGTGTAGACCAATCGTGATAGAAAATTCCTTAGTCTCTCTGCCAGTCGTCCGTATAGATGTCACGGCTCTATCATACATGTCTTTTATTATCTTAATATATATGATACATACTCCTTTCTTTTCCAATACTCTCCATAGAAGTCTCTGAAAACGCGGTCATAGGCCTTCTCCAAATCAATGAATACCATGTGTAAATCTTTTTGACATTCTCTATACTGTTCCATTAACCTTCTCATGAAAAAGATAGCCTCCATGGTTGATCTCACAGGTATGAAACCAAATTGATTCTCTGAAATGTTTGTTATCGTTCTTAGTCTTCTCTCAATAACTCTCTCCCATAATTTCATCGTATGGCTCATCAATTTAATCCCATGATAGTTTGCACAATTCTGGATTATCTCATTTGTTCTTGTATGTATTTCTTTGTCTAACGAGGATTAATTCCATCCATTTTTATTTAATTTTTATTTAGGTCAAAAAAAGCTGAAATAAGTAAATAATTCATTGTACTTGTGTGTGATATATATATGTATGTAAATGAAGAATATTTTAATCAATAAAATCCTTCAATAATTTAGCCATAATTATATAGTGAAATAATTGAAATGGAGATAGCCCCACTTACGCAAGTATTGACTCCCTCCTTTAATAATTATTATTGTAAATCTTTTTTGTATTATTTTATAAATTAGTTAACTGTCTTATACTTTAATATAATATAATTCTATAAGATCTCACATAAAATATAAGTTAGGACAAAAATGGATAAGGAGAGTGGATTTATGCAACTAAGTTGAGAAGCATTTGAAACTAAAACTTTTTTGAGTTGAATTAAGTTAAGAAAAACCATCTCAAGGAGAAGCATTTCCTTCTCTGATTGCTAATAATTTGGCTATTTTTAGAGAATAAATTAGTGCGTGGAATGTAATATATGTATAAGTAAGCACAATTTGGTTAAAATATTATTTTTTAATCGTGCCAATCAAATTGATGTTTGGTTCAATTATTTATTTAGTTTGATTTGGTTATTATTATTATTCTTATTATTGTTATTATTATTATTATTATTGTTTTAAAATAGCGATATCAGTTTTAAATACGATTTTGAAATTCTAAAACCAAACAAATCGAATTAAATTTACTTAATATATATATATATATATATATATAGTTAAATATCTATTCTTCCCAATAGTTTTATCTTTTGAAATGTCAAAAGTTATAAGAAATCAACAAATCATTATAATATTAAATATACATTTTATGTCTCAAATAATATCAAACCAAACCAAACTAAGCCTTTTCCCACTAGATGGGGTCGGTTATATGGATTTGACGATGCCAATCAAATCTGTTTAGAACTATGTCTCAAATAATACTCATATAAAAATAATATTTCCATAATTAACTTTTAAAAAATATATTTAAATTATAAATGTATATAAGCCAAACTGATTATGACCGAACTGATATAATTTGGTTCAGTTAATGTTCGATTAGGTTATATTATTTAATCTGTTTGGTTATTATTTTTAATTTTTAAAATTAATCAATTCAGTTATAAAAATTATTATTTTCGAAACATAACGATGGATGCTCACCATAAGTATAGGCCTTTACATTGAGTTTGATGAATGAAAAATAAACAATAAGGAGAAAACTTTAAATAAAGAAAAAATAAACGTAAATCAATGAAAAAAAATGAGGCATGAGATTTAACGAGGTAAAGCCCTAGAACCACTTCTAGGTAAAAACCTCCAGTCTATAAGGCGACTAACCCTGAAAATCAATCCACTCTAAAATCAAAGATTACAAGAGTTTACCGTACATTACTTGACTCGACACCCGTCCAAGTCTAAGTACCTCTTATTTGTTAGAACCCACAATGAATCTTCTCCCATGTAATTGACTCCATTCTGAACCCAAATAGCACCTCTTAGAACTCAGAGGTATTCTTAATTCTTCAAACCCTTGAAGCAACGATCGAATATTGTTCTTTTTTTGTCTCTACTTTTGATTGACTATGTCACAATATGTATTCTTGATTCTCTAAAAATGTTATTCCTAGGTATGGCAGAATATGGGATATTTATATTTGCTTCACCCATTCCCAAAATAGAAACAGAATTAAACTCCATGGAAACAGAATTACACTCCACCCATTCCCCATATGGAAACAGAATTACACTCCATAGAAACAGAATTACGCTCCACCCATTCCCAATATGGAAACAGAATTGGAATAAAATCTGTCGGTATTTTCGTATTAGGGAATAACTTGACCAATCAAGACTTAATACGAAAATTATACTTATTGACTCGCAATTGTCACACGTAAAAATTAAATCTTACAATCTCCTCCTTGAAAATTGCGTGACAAAAACCAAACTAAAATACAAAATCACAACCCCAAGCTCAAATCTGAGCATTTGACTCCCACTCAACAGATGACTCAAACAATATCTGTAATAGCTTCCTTGAGCATTGATGTATTTCCAAATTCCTAAAATGTATCATATTCTAAAAATAATTCATTAGTACCAAAAACCTGCAAGACAAATGTTAGAGAACCAATAATAACAATAAAATAAAAATTTTTTATTTATGTCAAAATTCTCAAAATTCCATTCATGTCTCCCGTTTTTTTGTCATGCAATGTGAATTCTCAAATAATAAAAAAATAACCAAAAAAAAAAATCAAACACCAGAAATATTGAAACACGACTTGAGACATGCCTAAACACTCCTATCACTCAACATACTCAAAACAAATCCTGAAGCCTCCAAAATCAAATAATCCATAAAGAGTGAGCTTAATAGGTTATCACAAGGAGATGTTTCTGAGAATATCCACTAAAATAATTTAAGAGAAATAAAATTAAGCAAATATAGAGGCATGAAATAAGTTATCTTATGAACTCAAAGAAGGAAAAATTAATTGCCAAATATGCATACTAAAACTTTTATAAACTCTTCGTAATTATGAATACTGAGTTGAATAATTTTCATACCAATAGGAAATAAATGCCTGTGCAGTGGGTGCGGAACTCATGACAATCTGTTCCAAGAGCTCAAAGCTATCAAAAGTGTATTGGAAGAATAGAATTTCCTATCACCTACACCATTGTCTAGAAACAATTCTGTATGCTTGAAAATGTCCTACAACCTTGCATATTTCCACACATTTTTTTTTTTATAATGAAGTATGCTTCTCTAAAAGATTACAATATTCAACATAACTGCCCTTATTGTACTATGGTTTGGCGGCTTTCACTCACTTCAAAGGTAGGTAGCCCTCCCGGTTTCACATAGTGACTTTTTTCACTATGTGCAATGGTGCCGGTGACTTTCACACTATCCCTTGTGGTAGCCTTTTCCAAAGAGTCTGGTCATAAAATTTATTATTCTAAACATACAAAGAACAGATCGACAAGGTATTAGATCAAATACAAACTATAGGTAATACACACGTGATAGTTCGAGAAGTACTTAGATCCGAAGTAATGTTTCGAGGGGCACCCCAAAGGTATGACAGTACTCATCAAGTCAATATTGAAAGAAGTGTATACAAATATGAGGGATAAATGCAAAGAGTTCTAATTCTCCAAGATCATGAAATGAACATAATAACATGCCCTCCCTTTTTTTTTTCCCTTTTTTTTTTTCTTTTTTGGTGTGCCACTCGGTGAAGAGTACTGGATTTGTTATACCTAAAGTTGAGATTAACCTCGGTTACAGGTTCCACCAGGAATTGGCAAAAAAATAAAATAAAATAAAATAAAATAAAATAACAATAATAAAATAAATAAATAAAATAAACAAATACATGGATGTTAACCTAAAGAACACATTCCAAGGGATTTCCTGAGAAACTCAAATCTTTGAATGTCACTTCTCACAGAAGAATTACAAGTAATCTCATCATCACATAAGACTCCATAACAATTATCACATGTTCTCACACCTCTCAGAATGCACTCCCCATCTTTATTCAAAATGTTGCACCCTTTCTTGGTAAATTGCACATGGTGTTCGGAGTCATATAATTGGCTTATGTTGATAAGATTTGCCTTCAACCCTTCAACATACAAGACATCATCTAACTGACCTATCTTTGGTCCAATCACAACTCCTTTCCCTTTGATCACAGACGAGTTTCCATCACCAAATGTGACAGTCCCTCTATTATATTTTTCAAAAGACTTAAACATACCCTTATCACTACACGTGTCTAGAGCATCCACTATCTAGGTACCAACTATTATTTTTCTTAGTTTTAAAAGCAATAAGAACAATATGACATGTAGACTTAGACTTACAAACCCAAGCACGTTTAGTCTTATGAAAATTCTAATCATATTTAAAACTATGATTTTTAGAAGCAAAGAAAGAAGTTGTCTTATTTGTCCCATTTAGGTTCATAGAGAGATTACAAGATATTTCCAAATTTTTTATCTTCTTAGTCAAATGTTCAGTCTCATTCAAAAGAGTTTGGAATTTATTTAACAAATAATTCTTTTGTTTGTTTTGAAATTGAGATTGTTCAACCTTTTCAACACTATAACTCTTAGGCACTCCATAGTTCTTATGGCAGTTGGGTCGAATATGACCCTTCAAACCACAATGATGACAAATAGGAATGAATCTCCTATGAATGGTAAAAGGTTCTTGAAAGTTTTTTGGTGTATGAAAACTTTGGTTCCCCTTTTTTTCTATTAAAAAAATTATTTTTAAACTTTGCATTGGAGTGTAGAGACTTACCTTTTGTAGCAGGAGTATACACTGTTACTTTTTGTTTGAGCTTCTTCTCTGATGTAAGCTCATTTGCCAAGAATTTTTAATTTGATGGAATGAATTCAAGATCAACTTTTTCTTTTGAGTTTTCATCATATCCCAATCCTGAGGCATTTTAGGTTGGCCTTTGAACGCTCAAAATTTCTTCCAATTGTTTTGATCCTGCATCAAATTTAGAGAAGGACAATTTAGCATTTTTTAAATCAAGTTCAAGACACTCAATCTTACTCTTGAGTTTATCATTCTCAGACATTGCTTTTCTTTCTACAATTTGACTTTGTTCAAGCTTGTTGAATAGGAATGCATCTCTCACTACCATCTCTGAATTCCTCTTGAGAAGTTCTTCTATCTCATCATTTTGTTTCTTATTTTCATTTTCTCCCAACTTTACTTTCTCTTTCAACTTCTCTTTTTTTCTCTGCAATTTGTGATATTATTTGTACAATTCATTGTACGTTTCTTAAAGATCAGGTTCCTTTCCATCTGAATCTTCAGCATCACTTATTTCAGTGTCACTTTCTGTGCTTCCATTCTCCAAGCTTTGTGTAGATGCAACAAATGTCATAAAGCGTTCTTGTTCAATTTCAGATTCTGAAATAGATGATTCTTCACTCTCACTATCATCCTATGTCGCTTTAAGGACCTTTCCTTTTCTCTTCAATCTTGTTGGACATTCTTGAGCCATATGTCCAAAACTCTGACATTCAAAACACTTCATACCTTTCATTAGTTTTGAATTGTTTTTATTTTCAAACTTTTTCTCAAAATTTTTCTTTTCAAAACTATTTTCTTTCTCTGAAGAACTATTCTCTTTCTTATTTTTCTCAAAATTCATTTTGCTCAACTTGTTTGGTTTTTGAAAACCTTTTTAAACTTTTTAGCAAGAAAAACAAGTTCATCCAAGTCTTCATCTAAGTCATCATCTTCTTCTTTCACAATATTTAAAGCCAAACTTTTTTGTTTTTTAGAAAAGCAAAGATTAGACTCAAATGTTTGAAGAGAGCCAACCAATTCCTCCACTTTTATGGATTCAATATCTTTGAACTCTTCAATAGTAGTTACCTTAGATTGAAATCTATCTGGAACAGATCTTAAAATTTTACTGACAATATCAAACGAATGAATAATAACGCTTAAGTTAAAATAAGAATTGACATTATCACTTAACTTAGCATAAAATTGATCAAAAGTTTCATTCTCTTCCATTTTTAGATTTTCAAAATCAGTTTTCAACCTAAGGAGTTTAGACTTTTTCACAGTGCTAGTGTCTTCATGAGTAACTTGGAGTATATCCCAAGCCTCTTTCACAATATCACATGTAGATATTCTACGAAATTCATCAGCATTGACGGCATTGAATATTGAATTCATTGCGTTCCTATTCCATCCATTACTCTCAAGCTCACTTTTATCCCATTCAGAAACAGGTTTTGGGATGGTGGTACTCTTATCAGCAGAGACCTTAATAGGACGAGTCCAACCCCTCTCAATAGAGTCCCAAACTTTATCATCAATAAACTGAAGATGAGCCCTCATCTTGACTTTTCAATATGCATAATTGGTTCCATCCAATAGAGGAGGCCTAGTAGACCACCCACCTTCTCTATAATTCTCTCTGTCTCTCTCTATATATATATATATTAAAAATACGGATCTCACCAAAATAATTTTTTTTAAAATCTAAGGTGATCCGCTCTGATTCCAATTGAAAAATAAAAAATATGGAGAAAATCTTAAATAAAAAAAACAACGTAAATCGACGAAAATAAACGAGGCACAAGATTTAACGAGGTAAAGCCTTAGCACCACTTCTAGGTAAAAACCTCTAGTCTATAAGGCGACTAACCCTGAAAATCAATCCACTCTAAAATCAAAGATTACAAGAGTTTACCGTACATTACTCGAAGTGACACCCGTCCAAGTCTAAGTACCTTTTGCTTACTAGAACCCGCAATGAATCTTCTCCCGTGCAATTGACTCCGTTCTGAATCTGAACGGCACCTCCTAGAACCCAGAGGTATTCTTAATTCTTCAAACCCTCGAAGCAACGATCAAATATTGTTCTTTTTTTGTCTCCACTTTTGATTGACTATGTCACAATATGTATTCTTGATTCTACAAAAGTGTTGATCCTAGGTATGGCAGAATATGAGATATTTATATTCGCTCCAACCATTCATAGAAACAGAATTAGACTCCATGGAAATAGAATTACGCTCCACCCATTCCCAATATGGAAACAAAATTGGAATAAAATCTGCCAGTATTTTCGTATTAAGGAACAACTTAACCAATCAAGACTTAATATGAAAATTATACTTATTGACTCGCAATTGTCACTCCTAAAAATTAAACCTTACAATGATTAATTCCGACAGTTCTTCCAAATGACTATTACATGAAGCTGCCGAAGTAATAAATTCCAGATGCTTGAAGCTTTTAATACATCGATCGTCTTCCCATACTAATTCTTACAAATCATAGCAACATTCCATCATTGCTAACAGGGAGGCTCAAATCCAACGGATCGTTGGGCTAAGTGAAGAACAAGGGTTTTTTTAAATTAAAAAGATGTAAAAAAAAATTAGTAAGTATAAAGTAGTAAAATATTTACTATTTTTATTTAAAATAAAATTCCTAATAGTTTTGGAAGAAAAATTATTATCTCATAGGGCCTTAGGCGAGGTCAATAATAAAGGTTCTTTTACATAAAAGATTGGAAGTATAAAATAATAAAATATTTTTATTTTTGATTAAAATAATTCTTCTAATATTTTGAGATACAAAATTTGTCACACATCTAACCCTGTAGTTTAGGACGGACGGTATTAGGATACAAGAATTAATTAGAAACAATTAAACCCTATACCAAGGTTTGGTTAATTCAATGTTTTATTAGAGCATCCATCATTGTTCACTCCGGTGACGAAATTTAAAGGCTTACACGTTCATAACATAATTATCATAATAATATAATACATTTCAGGAATACATAATATAACTATTAATACATTTGAAAATTAATATGTTCATTTTACTCCTATATTCTAGTGGTTTTTTTTTTTTTAATCTAAAAGGAAAAATAAAATTGTAAACATTTAACGATGTGGGATAAAAAAAAAAGTTAAAGATTTAGTGAATAAAAAGAAAGGAGATAATAAGAACGAATGAAAGAGATTTAATCTTGATTATTGAATAAATCTAATAACTAAAAATATCTCAAAATTAAATTATTGAACTTACTAATTATATAGGTATCATCTAACAACTCTTGGATTGATTTTGCCCCTCGTCAATGTATATATAATAAAATAACAAAAGCATTGCCAACCAATTTTACCTCGTCCAAACAAAGATTTTACAATTAAATAAATCCTTAAAAACTATAGAGCAGATTGAAATATTTACA
>QLOD02000013.1:30694726-30710237 GCA_003260245.2 Sideroxylon spinosum | reverse complement strand
TATATATCAGAATTGATGGGCATGAGTACTGTTTTTTTTTTCTTAACCCGCAGTTGGTCACCTCTTTTTTTTTTTTTCCCTGGAAAATTAGTTGCTTTTTCTTTTTCTCCCTTAGTTTTTTTTATCTGTCTTATTATTTTTTTGAGACAATAATTTCAATATCTTGAAAATTTAAATTTATATTAACCTAGCTATGGATTTGAGCATAATGTCTCAAATTCCTTATGATCCCTAATGTATTTGTTAATTTCATTTGTTTTATTTTTTCCCCCTTCTTTTTTATATGTATAACTTTTTATTGTAAAAAATTTAAAAGTTCTTAGAATAGGGCCTTTTAAATTTTCAAAAAAATCTTATTGTTATAATTCTGACTTCTGATAATTTGACTAATACTAATACTATATCTAAATTATTTGGAAAACAAAAACAAAAAAATTATGTAAATCCCAATACCATGTATTTCTCACGGAAGTAATTTACATTCATTAAATAACTTGAATTATTATAACAAGTGAAAAAAAAAGTCCCTCATTATCTTAATATCATAATGAAATTTACTAAAAATAAAAATTGTAACTTACTAAAAAATATATATATATATATATTTCCGTATCTGCGTTTGAAAAGATCTCGTATTTTAGTCTACAAAAAACTCAAATTTAAATTTATAAAGTAAATTTATGAAATTTTTTTTATTATTATATTATATGTATATAAAAAGTTAATTTACGATTTGATATTTATATAGATGTTAAATTATAATTTATATTATTATATAAATTTAATCCTATGATATGTTTATTATTTTTTATTCTTTATTTTTGATAAATATATCATTTTAACATTTTTATTAATTTATTTTTCTTTTTTCTTCATACGGCATACGTCTTTGGAAGTATGAAAATTTTAAAATATATATTTTTTTTCATTTTATTTTTTTCACTCTGTAAAAATTCACGAATAAAAAATAAATTCTAAAATAATTTCTCTTCTTCCTCCCTTATTTTGTATTTTTTATTTTTCATTTCCGCCTATCCACGTTTGCTGTCAGTCTATTTCTAATTGATGAGGTTTCTGCACTTATAATTTTTCGACGACGACAGTGACAACGCCTCCGTGCTCTCTAGTCTAAGGAAAAAGGGGGCTGCTATCATAGTCTTGGCTGTGCTATTTCGTTCGTTTGGCCAAAATTCAATATTGTCATCATCGATCTCTGTGAAGGCAGAGAAAAGATTTGGTTGGATCCACCCTTTCATCATGTTTTTTTTCTAAGTATTGGAGAGACAAAAAAAAAAAAAATTAAAAATTTAAAAATATCAATTTTTGATATTTTAAGTGTTTGATAAAATAGTAAAAGTTATTATTTTGTTGTGAGTTGATAGATTGTATAAATATAATAGTTATTACACTTTAATTCGATCCAAAAGTTATAAATTTTTTTACTAAACATCTAAAAATTATCAAAAACTATTAAAAAAATTTATTTGCTTTACTAAATACCTAAAAGTTTCTTTTTATTTTACCAAACAAATAAAAAGTTTCACCTACTAACTTTTGTCTAAAAATTACCAAATATAAATAAAAATTTGACTTCCAAAATGATCTAGATGTAACTATCGATTATTGCAAGTTAATAGTATTTTGATTATGTTTAATAATAATTATAAAATATAATGCTAGTAAGAGGTTTAGACGAATGGAGGGATTTAAATTTTGTTATTTCCTTCATGCTATTCTCACCCTTTTCCATATTCAAAATTTTTTTCCTTTCATTTATTAAGATTTGAATGTAATCAAACTATCTTCAAATTATTAATTGAATTCGATGAAAGTTCTATTGATATTATGTGAATTATTATTGTTGTAAATAGCTTTTAATTAAATATATATAAAACAATGTCTGGAAGACATAATTTTGATACGTAACACTAAATTATAATTATTTTAACAATTTTATTTGTTATGGCTCTAATTGGAGTATTGAAAAATACTGAAAATCTTTAAAAATTATTCACTTTTTATCTTATTGCAAAGATTATGAATCTATAATTTTTATTAAATTTTGTAACTTTTTTGTATTCCAAGCACCCTCTGCGTAAGTAAAATCTATTTATTTTATAAGTTTCTCATACAAGAAAAGTCCATTTTATATCATATAAAGCAAGGTAAAAGCACCACAATGCTTCTATTTGGATAATATATTTGTGACAAGTGGCATCTATTTTTTTTTTTTTTTTTTGGTAATTGAGTAGTCTCATCTAAGTATAATTATTTTAATCAATAATTATAATTCTATTTACACTGATTATTATTTAATTTATAATCATCTAATGTAATTTTCTATTTAAATTACACATTAGTTATTAAATTATACATCTAATGTAATTTTCTACAAACTTTTGAATCCCACGATTCGCGTATACATTTTTTATAATTTTTATTTAAATAATATTCTATATATAAATTTTAAATACTATGTATCTATTAATATTAAAGTCCTCAAAATCAATTACAATTATCACTTAATATTTGAATTCTAAATATTACCATTATTAGAATAGAATTCTACTTTTCATTTAATATTATAATACCACTTACACTGTGGTTTAACAAAACCTAAAAAGTATATTGCTGAACCAAAGTCATTGAAAATGTTGATGAGTTAATCGAAAATGAATTAGGATTATATGTAATTACCGCTTATCACAATTTGATTAAAACTTGAATTTTCACGAATATTATTTGATATTATCATTTTTATTTAACCTACACGTTATTTATCATATAATTTCTTACTTTTTATCTATTTTCTATAATTTAATAAATTATTATTTAAAAGATATCATATAATATCTTATTAGATAAATCTTTATAAGACTTTTAACATATGAGATAGAATAAAATTTAAACTATTAAATTTCATAAAAAAATTATAAAATAAGGAAATATATAATTATTTAATAAAAATTTATCATTTATTCTAATTATAATTTATCCTAATTTTTATCATAAACTATTTTTTAGTATTATAAGATATTAATAGCTATTTTGTTTTGTTTTTTTAATGTTTACATAATAGGAATATCTTATTAAATATATATAAAGTAGAGCCTTGAAACGCTATTGCACCGTGTCATGTAGGATGTGATGGTTGTAACATGTGAGACCTAATATAATTATCTCTAGGATTTTTATTTATATATATTAATTTTAAACATAATTATCTTATTTTATAATTCTATAATCTAAAAGAAATTAATATTGTCCATAATTACTGCTTATTCATGATATCATTTTAAACTAGAATGTTTATAAATATCACTTTATACTATATATTTTTATTTAATTTACACTTCTATTTATTATAGATCTTTTTATTTTTTTATTTGTTATAGTTTAATAAATTATTATTTAAAAATAATAAATATTATTAAACAAAATAATGAAAAAAAAACATAATTAGCTGTTAAATAAAATTTTAACTTATTAGCATAAATTTATAATTATAATTATCTTAATTTATAATTATATAATACAAACAGAATTAACATTGCACACAGGTACCACTTATTCACAATTTTATTTAAATTATAATATTGATTAATATCATTTATCATATAACTTCTTGTTTTTTATTCTTTAGTAAATTATTATAAAAAATAGCAAATATTATTATTAAAAAAAATACTGAAAAAAATAATTAGCCTACTAAATAAAGATTTTAATTTATTAGCATAAATTCATAATTATAATTATTTTAATTTATAATCTAAAAAGAATTAGTATTTACAGAAGTACTACTTATTCACAATTTTATTCAAACCATGATATTTAATAATATCACTTGATATTTTTATTTAATATATACTTTTATTTATCTTATAAATTTTTTATTTTTATTTTTAATATTTTGATAAATTTTTATTTCAAATATGATAATGATTATTATTAAATAAAATAATGTAAAAAATAATTAACTTGTTAAATAAAGATTTTTATTTATTAACAAATAATATTTCCTTTATTATTTTTATTATTAAACAAAATAGGTCATATATCTTAAATCAAATTGCAATATTGTATTTTTAAAATTATATATATTGTAATATTATTTATTGAAAAAATCAAACAAAATTAGATATTAAAAAAATAAATTTTTAAATAGATAAATTAATCCAATTGAAGTGCTAATTTTTTGAATTTAAACTTTTAATTTGTTCAAAAGAATATTCTAATCGGTGTAAGATAGGATGTCAACATAATATAATAAATCAGTGCATTACATAGACTATATCACTAATTTTCAGCACATACATATATGTTTTTTTTATTTGTTTATTCTAATAATAGTTGAATTTTATTCTATTGCATAAGTTTAGAATTATAGTTTAATTCAAATATTATCATTATTTTATCTCATTCTATTTTGGTTATTGAGATAAAATAAATTAAAATTGATAAATTTAATAAATAAAAAATAATATAGTAAAATATTTCTTATGTATTTTGTTATTTCATGTAATTCTATTTAAATTCTATATTATTGATTATCCTAATCTACATTGATTATTACTTTAATTTAACAAGTAAACCTCCCAATGTTTGTGTTTTTTTTATATAAATAATAAGAATTGTATTATTCATGGTCATAATTTATAATTATATAATATAACAGGCTATGTTTAATAGCAGTAATATTTATTTTATTACTTATCATTTGGTATTATAATTTTTATTTAAATTAAAGTTTACATTAGTTAATTTTTTTTTTGTCTAAGTTAGTTTATAAACACTTGAGTTCTTTTAGTAATCCAATTTTATTTGAATATTATAATGCATTTCTAATGTGATCGTGAAATTATTTTATTTAAAATACGTAAATTATTATATTTTAAAAAATTAAACCAAACCAATTTGTTCTGCACCGACCCAGCGCTCTTTGTCCTCGCCACCGTTCAACGCGTAGACGCTTCGCGTATTCTGCGCGCACAGTCGCGTTCTATAGCCACGCTCCAGAGGCTCGCCCTCCGTTGCCGAATCTGAATTTACTCGGCCGCACGCATCGTCGGTAAGAGAATTTAAAAAAGGAAAAAGAAAAAAGAAGAAACACAAAAACCGAAGGTATATATAGAAAACGTTCTCTTCGTCTTTCTCGCTCTAGGGTTTGCTTCGTCTCTCCCTCTCTCTCTCTCTCTCTCTCTCTCTCTCTCGTCATCGAGCCACCATGTAAGTGTTCTCAAGACTTTTTAGTTATGTCGTTTTGATCCTGACATTACCAAAAATCAATGCCGTTTCAATTGAAGGCTACAGACGCATCCATATATATATATATATATATATCAAATCATTGTATGAGAATTTGCTGGTGTTCGTGAAAACTATAGTTGTTCAATGATCAAATGGTAATGATAATGATTTTGCTTATGATCAAGGTGTTAGAGAATTAATGAGGACGTAGCTAGAGAGTTGAGCTAGTGTTGTTGTAAATTGTGGAGCGTTAAATCTACTTTTGTGTAACACAGTCCTAAGGAGTGTTCGAGCGCTAAATTCAGATTGTACATGAAGCCCGCAAGAATCGAACTAGATCCTCCCACTTCAAGCCAAAAAAATAAAAATCTAATCTATTGTAGGGATCGTCAATGAAGGCACAGTCAGTTTCTCTCTCTTAAGCATTGCCTGTCTTTGAATAATCTCTATAAGCTTTATCAAGCCTCTGTGTTCACCTTATTAACGCTTTATGTACTTTTGCATTTTATATAAGAAATCTCAAGGTAATGAGAAACCTAAACTTGGCATGAAATTAGAATTTTGCAAAGTAGGATTGTAAAAATGTTGCCTCTTGCTTGAATCGACAAACTCGAATCCCAAAAAGTCCACTTAAGCCACCAAGAGTAATCCCAAATTGACCTTGTCAAACTTGTACTTTGATGCCTAAATTGCTTGGTTGTTTGACACGAACTCATTATTTACATCAAATAGTGTAAATAATATAGACCATGATACGTGCAAGTCTCACTCAATCTCAAGCACAACTACTTGTAAAAATGTAGAATTACAATGCAAGTGTTTTGCTCATGGATTGACAAAAAGACACTAACAACGTATATAAAGAGTGAGATAAGAGTAACTATACTTGGATGGGGAAATAAAATTGCAAAGTTGGTTAAAGATGAAAACAGCAAAGAAAGGAAGCATATCTTTATGCTATGACAGCAATATTAATATGATAACTAAGAGGGTCACCCAGTAAAAGTTCCTTTCGAATGTTTAATATCTTATTGTGAAAGTGTTAGCCACCAATCTCACTTTTTTTAGGTGAACCTGCTAGGGAGAGAAGGAGCTATGTTACTTATACTGAGTTACTTTCTCTCAACATGCCCCTTGCGTGTGGCTGTATAACTTTTTTTTTTTTTTGATAGGGACAATCATGCGTTGCTATTAGCTTTTTTTTGGTTCGTGATAAGGATTGAACTATCTTTACTTGCCATAATATCATGTAAAACATTTTGCCAACATCTTATTTAAGAGGTCAAGAGGGAGGGGAGCAATTATAGTACTTGTATTGACTTATTTTCTCTTAATACTTACCAAGGGAAATTCGAAGTTGCAATGAAGTTGAAAAATTCAGGAAGTTCGAACTATGTTACGAGCTAAATGATCGTATTTGTTAGGAGATTCTTCATGGTTGGTGGTAGAATAAAATTTAAAATCTAAGAAAATTGCATTTCCTTGATTATTGCTACACAACAAGTTTTATGCAAGTTTGGCCAAAAGGTCAAGGATTATTTATTTTTATGGTATTTATTTCAGTTGACACATGAATGGAAACATTTTGGAAACGTTTTGGAAATTTCCAAATACATTTTAAAAGCAGCACAAAAATATGAATTGTATAGAAATGATCATAATTGTAAATTGAAATCTATCTAAATTTACTAGAGTCTAATAATAAATTAATTAAACAATTTACTGTTTTGGTATGTTATATTGTATTTTGGCCTCTTATCATCAATGAAAACATAGAAGTATTAGTTCTCTAGCATTTCTTTTTGATATATTAGAAAACAAGAACTTTTCGAACATTTCACTAAAAAGGAGCGATATTTGTTTTTTAACTCTGGTATTAGCACTTAATGCATTCAAATTCTCAATAAATTCCCTGCTAATATTGTTTATACCTATGTTAGGGAGTTATGGTGGATCATATTCTGTTGCAGATGTTAAATTAGATATCTATGTTGACATAATACTTGTCTTTTGCAGGTAATTGGTATTTTACCTCTTGTCTGAATTCTTCTTCAGATTTAGGAGTTGTTACCAGCTTCAAGATTGATGTTTGGGTCTTCTTGGGGGAAAGTAAAGGATAATGTTTAAAAGAATTTTGTTTTCAATTTCTTCTTCATAGAAGGATATACTAATGACAGTAATATCATTTTTCTGAAGTTTGTTGGACTCAAAGTGACTATTAGTTGGTGTTAGGTAATGTTTCATTTTGTGCGTTTTGTAACCATGTGTGAATGATGGGAGCAGGTGGATGGTTTTTATGTTGGTTCTTACAAAGATTTGATCAGAATTATTGTTTTGTCAATTGGCTGTTGGTTGACCCCTTGTTTGTGGAATGCAAAACTTTTGATTTTTAAGAATGGATGACTACAGAGAGCCTGAGGTTTTGTTTCCGAGCTGGATTAGCAGGAATTCATATGAGATTGCAGAATCTAGTATCTTCATCATCCCTTGCATTATTGCTGGTTTCATTGGGCTCTTGACAATAGCTTACACGGCCTTCCAGTGGAGAAGAAACATCAGCTTGAGTTTGATGAAGGCGATAGCTAGGTCAAAGAAAAATCCGAAGGCAAGGAACAAGGCTCCTGTTGCTCCTCATACATGGGTATTGGCATCTGCATCGCGAGGGAAAAGTTTAAATTGTTGTGTATGCTTAAAGTCAGTGTCTCCTTCGCAAACTCTAGGACCCATGGTGGCCTCCAACAGTTATATACACTGCTGTAGCATATGTGGTGCAGCAGCTCATCTGGGCTGCTCCTCGAATGCACAAAAAGATTGCAAGTGCATGTCTATGGTTGGTTATGAGCATGTAATACACCAATGGGCTGTTCGGTGGACTGAGGTCACAGATTTACCTGATGAAACTTCTTTTTGTAGTTATTGTGATGAGCCATGCGGTGAATCTTTCCTTGGGGGATCCCCTATATGGTGTTGCTTGTGGTGTCAACGGCTGGTTCATGTTGACTGCCATAATAGCATGTCCAACGAAACGGGTGATATTTGTGATTTGGGACCCTTTAGAAGGCTGATTTTATCGCCGCTTTGTGTTAAGGAGCTGAACTGGTCTTCCTCAGGTGGAATTTTGAGTTCCATCACTCATGGAGCTAATGAAATTGCATCGTCCGTGCGTGCCACCATCAGGAGTCAAAGCAAGAAGCATAAGCAGGTAGATGACACTGCTTCAAACACAGGTGATTGCTGCAGTAACGGTGACATATCCACAGAAAGTACAGCTGATACTTATCAAACAGTTAAGGGTTCTTACAGAATAGAGGAGAATAGCAATGGCTGCATAACTGTTGGTGGGGCAGAACAGCAGCAAGATGGCAATCCTGTTAAAAATTTGGATTCTAAACCTAGTTTTAAAAGAAGCTCATCAATGAATCAAAGGGATGAGTCTCAAATTGTGTGGTTGAAACAGAAGTACGAGTTGATTGATTTACCACCAGATGCAAGACCTTTACTAGTTTTCGTTAACAAGAAGAGTGGGGCTCAGCAAGGGGGTTCACTCAGGCAACGGTTGAACATGCTATTGAATCCTGTTCAGGTCAGATTCTTTGCCTGCATATTTTTTCTCTCCATATTTGTTTAGCAGCAAAGTGTATAGTCCCTCCATAATACATTGTCACCGGTGTCGGGATAATCACACTGAAAATGGATAACAAGATGTTTTTTCTTAGAGTGTCATCATCCCTTTGTTCAAGTTTTAAAAGGTTGATCTTTGTTGTTGCTTCCTATAGGTTTTTGAGTTGAGTTCGACACTAGGACCGGAGGTGGGTCTTTATTTGTTTAGGCGGGTACCCCACTTCAGAATACTTGTATGTGGAGGAGATGGTACTGTTGGCTGGGTTCTGAATGCCATAGACAAGCAAAACTATGTTTCTCCTCCTCCAGTTGCAATTCTTCCTGCAGGAACAGGTAATGATTTGGCCCGAGTTCTGTCATGGGGAGGTGGTTTGGGTGCAGTGGAGAGGCAAGGGGGCCTTTGTACAGTATTGCACCACATAGAACATGCTGCAGTAACCATTCTTGATCGATGGAAGATAGCAATTCTAAATCAGCAGGGAAAGCAACTTCAGCCCCCAAAATATATGAACAACTATTTGGGTAAGCCAACGCAGTATTTTTTAACCATTTGAGGTGTGTATATACTCTAGAAGATGAATTATATGCCCTTGATCGAGAAAACAAGTATGGTCTGTAAAATGATGCAATCATTCTTTGCACGCTTGTGTTGTAACTGGGATGAGATTCTGCTTGTTTAGAATTGACACTCAAATAAAATGTTTAGACTATTGACCGTGTTCATGCTTAACTTGTTTCACCGTAATGTAGATCTGTCCAAACCTTATTTCAAGCTATTTTGATGGTTTTGTCTGAGGTGTAACATCTAACCGTGTTGGATTAACATGATATATTCTCAAATGTTTCATCTTCCTCACTTCAATCTGCATGTCTTTGTGACTGTAAATGTTGACATTGTCTATTTTCTGGTATGCCTTCTGCCTTTAGTTACAACCTTACCTTAATTGGTGTTTATGTTGGATGTTTCTACTTTGACCATAGGACTGTATAGGGATACTCTTGTGCCAACACAAATATCAAGGATTCCATTAGGGCTGGTTTTAACTGATCTGTAATCGCTGGATGGCTGGTAAAATATGGCCTTTCTAAGAGGCATTAAAGAGGTAATTGAAGGTTGGCTTTTGTAATATATAAAAAGGAAGGGTTTATAGCTTGTTTAGAGGCTGTTCCTGAGGGCTGTGAACAGCTTTCAAAAATGGTAAGCTTGTAGAGCTGTGGGATTTTTAGATGCTTATGTAGTGTGATTAAAAGGGTTTTATTAGGTTTGATCTATGAAAAGTAAAGGGAGAAAGCAAGGCCATTCAGATCTGTTTCTGGGCTCTCAAATTCTTTAAAAGGATAGAATTAAGGAGAAGAAAATTAATTCTAGGCATCACACTTAAGGCTAGAATTGAACTGCACAATTCAAGCGAGTGTCTAAAGCTTTATAAATCCATAAAAAAAAGTTGCATATATGTACAAGTAGCAGAAATTGGATTCCTACACCAGAGAGTAGTAGGTTAGTTACTGTTAGAAACTTGAATTTGTAAATCATAGCAAGATTCATATAAAACCAATTACATAAGTTTTAATTCATGTATAAAACCAATTACGTAAGTTTTAATCCATGGGCGGCACTAACTACCCATGTCCATAGATTTGAAGTCACCTAAATTAAGTGATAGAAAACATAGTTAGAAACTGCAAGCCTTTGATATCTAATTATTATCAAGTAAAACAAGTTTTCTACTGCCAATATAAAGTAAAACAAGAACTAAAAACTGAAAGAGTTTGATAGATAATTAGATACTGGCATTTTGCATTATCAGTATTGCCCATTAATCTGTTTCCTTGTGCTCTTATCAATCCTTTCTGTTCACTTTGCATTTTTATGTTTCATTTCTTATTTTAGTGCCTTATGTTAGTTTGTTGGGGATACTTTTGCATTATGATGACAAACAAGCAATTATTGTTGCAGGGGTTGGATGTGACGCTAAGGTTGCTTTGGAAATCCATAATTTAAGGGAAGAGAACCCAGAAAAGTTCTATAACCAGGTAACTACAAAATTACTTCAGAAATGTGTTTAAATTCCCATTTTGAGAATGTATCAACGACTGGGTTTGGGATGCAGGAAGATTGAAACTAGGAATAGTTAGTCCATTACTTGAAATAGCTCTTTAAGGGAAGCTGTGCAAACTGTGGTAGCGGGTTAGTTCAAGATTTTAAATGTGCAAATTAACATTATTTAATAGTTTGAATAATGGCTAAATTTGGCATTTGGAAGCATAATGCACAGTTCAACCATGACATCTTTCACAAAACAGTAATAATACAATTTTGTTAGATTGTAACTTATAAGAAATCCAAACTTCTATTTTGGCTTTTGTTGAAGAAGGGTGTTTGTGCAATTTTATTAGATTGTCTTGGCTTAAATTGACCATTTTTATGCTTTTTTGGGTTTCATCAGTTCTTGATTATGGCCCAAATAGACTTATTTATGAACAAATGGGAGTTCTCTTCCCAAAATGTGATTGCTCGTCTTGGTGCTTTCTAATAAGATTTCAATTATAGAAAAATAAGGTGAGTGCTGATAGATTTATTATCATGGATGGTGCAATCACTTCTTTTTTTCCTTTTAGTTGATCTTGAGCTGAGTCCATGAGCTAGTCTTTGATGCCTGTTTTGAATATTTGCAGGTAACATTTTGTTATCATGTTACATGATGGATTATGGGTTATGATCATAATGGGAATAGTGCCAATTCCATGGTGCTAGTAATTATGTTACATGGATTCGGGTATGGATATGTTTCTAGAAGTCAAATCTTTTAATTATTTTATTCAATGAGAGAGATTTGAGAAAATTTTCATATATTTAATATAATTATTATATTGGAAAAATTACTTAAATCTCCCTTCCTTGAGATAAGGTATTGCTATTAATACACCCCCCTCCTTAAAATTTAAAAAGTTCGTAAAGAGTTAGTTGACTAGATAGAATATTCTACCATCATCATGCGATTCTTTCAAAATTCCCATATTACACCTTGAGGTGGTGGTGGTGGTGATGATGATGATAATACATAGAGGGCTTCAGGCTCAATCATCGTTCAAAGTCGTGGTTGCAACCATTCTATCGGCTAGAGAATTTTTTATGCGGTTGTAGTGTCGTATCGTGGTCTTGAGTGATACGCAATTTTTAGATTAAAAACATTCAAAAGAATCATGATAAAATTCAAAATAATAAAATTAATATATTACATGACCAGATGTATGGTAATTATTTTATTAAAACTTAGATAAAGTACTTATAACATGCAAATGAGCTATTTTTGGACAAATATCTTTATCTATAAACCATATATGGTCGCGAATGAGCTATTTAAAAAAATTCAAAAAAATTATGAAAAGATTTTAAAAATTCTAAATAATGAAATTAACGTATTACATGACCAAATATATGGTGATTATTTTATTAAACCTTGGATAAAATACTTATAACATGCAAATAGGTTATTTTTGCACAAATAACATTATTTATAAACCATATATGGTCAATTTTTTCTTTAATTTAGTCACGATGTTTAACAAAATAAATAAATATATATTTTATTTGAGAATATGATTCATAAAAAATATTACAGCACTATTTTCATAATATGTTTCATAAAAATATAATTATAAAAATATTAACTAATGCGAAGTGTGTTTAATGCCAAAAGTATATTATTTAATAAACTCCTTATAGTATATTGATTTTGATTTTTTTTTTTTTTTTTTGTCTAATGTATATTGATTCAAATCTCAGCCTAAAAAAAATTAAAAAATAGAGAGATGTTCATTCAACGTGCACTATTCACCATATGGCGGGTTTGACTTCAAAACTTCGGAGTGTTTGAGGTAGTGAGGCTATGACAGTGCGTTGTGACAAGGTTGTGACGGTTGTGATGGTCCGACAGCAATGAGCCTATCACATTATGATATGCGAACCTTAAAGACGAGAGCGCAAGCTTGCGATGATGGTTTGCGAAGTTGATATGTGAACCCACACACATTGGCAATCCAATTGCAAATGTTAGATGTCTCTCGTTTACATATGAAGCAAGTTGAGGTTGCAAGTGTGATTTGGGAGTCTAGGTTTGAAGTATTGAACATCAGACCTTTCAAAGTTTTTTTTTTTTTGGGTCTTGCCAAGATATCGTCCCTTGCGTTGACATCTCACCTTTCGACTTCAGCGACTTCAAACAGGAACAATAACAGGTCCATGATTCGATTTGGTGGCACAAATAATGGTTAGATTCATTTAGTTCTCATAACCATCCTCCATTGAAGAGCTTTTATTTGTGGAGAGAAAAAATGGTGACTCTGGCCATGGCAATTTTAATTCATTTTGATTGTGGGTTTACAGTGAAGGGTCTGATTTCATAGGGGTGTTGGGTTTAACTTTATATTGTGGGTTATTTTATAGGATATGATGGTATTTACAATGTGTTATTAGAGTATTTCATGAATAGAATATTAGTTTTATGCTTAATTATGTGTTAAAATTGAATTGCTTAATATGTTTGTATGGATGTCCAATAATTCCATTGCCACTTTTTACTCCAATTTGTGCAGTATGCTTCTGCCAGTTGTTTTAATGGGCCTTCTTGCCTTTACTTTTACAGAAGGCAATAAGAACTAAGAAACTAGTGGAGGCTTCTGCAAATATCATTGGATGTTTTCGTGGTGGTCTATGGATCTTGTATGGTGATAGTATTCTTATCATGCATGTATTGGTGTATAAGTTAATACTCCAATTTGCATATGTATGTTGGTGTTGTCAAATCTAGTGAATTTATAATATTCCACAAGTTTCCAGCTGAAAGCCTGGTAGTCTGAATTGTCACCATAGCCTGTTGTTTAGTGTGGGTCACGTCATAGAGTATGTCTTTTGTTTCTGGGGTTATGCCATTGTGGAGTCTTTTTTGAATTATTAGATGGCATGTCAATGTATATGACATTTGGTGTCATCTATTTCTAAATTGTGAAGTGGGATAGTGAATATTAGGCTTTCATTGGACTGCAAAAGGCTTTTAATCCCAACATTGGTGCTTTTTGTTATCATTACTTTTCTAAACTCTCACTCCCTGCTTAAACAATAACTTGTTGCAAACCTACTAGAAAGTCTAGAGTCAAAACATGCTTCTCTAATAAAAATTTGTTCAACTTTATTATGTTTTATTTTATTAAATTAATTCCTTTCACTAGTTCTGGTCTTCGAAAATAGATTCCTACTCAAGATAGCCAAATAAAAAAAAAAAATTAGTTTTGCTGATTTCATATGCTACAATTAGATTCCCTCCAATATGGAACTCTTCTATTTTATTTTCAGCATTTATGTTCCACTGCCAATTTTGGGTTTCATACAAGTTCCCACTTGTTCATAAGATTGCAAGATTCTTGCTAGTGCATATCCATTTTGTTTAGCTGATGCCCCCCCTCTTTTCCCTCTCTCCTTTTTTCTCCATTTCTGTTTTCCCTCTCTCCTTTTTTCTCCTTTTCTGTTGATGTAATGCAGTTTATGAATAAAGTTCTTTATGCACGAGAAGGTGCCAAGACTATAATGGACAGAACATTTGCAGATTTTCCTTGGCAGATCATAGTGCAAGTGGATGGGGTTGACATTGAAGTACCTGAGGTGGGTTTTGCAGACTGCTCATCTGTTGTTTTAGAACTCGGGGTCCCTAATAGTTTTAGAGATCATAACTATACTCTTTGAGATATGTTATTTTGTCTTTTTGAGCATGATTGAATTGTTTATCAAGTATTTATGAATACTATGAATACATCAAGAATGTTCAAGCCATTTTAGTTTTAAGTATTTATCCATCCACTACACATATTTTGCCAGAGTTTTGCCCTAGTCTTGGGAAATTTCATTATGCTTGCAGCAGCTAAGTTAGTTTTCACCAATCTTGCTGTTGAGTATAAATTATTGTTCTTAAATTTTGTAGGATGCGGAAGGCATTCTTGTTGTTAATATTGGAAGCTATATGGGTGGCGTAGATTTGTGGCACAATGAAGATGAAAATTTTGATCATTTTGATCCGCAGTCTATGCATGATAAGATACTGGAGGTTGTAAGCATATCAGGGACATGGCATCTTGGAAAGCTTCAAGTAAGTTGTATATCCAGCTACTCGTTTCGGTTTGGATCCTTGTGTTTGACGTCAGCTTTGTCAGAAAAGACAAAACTTCCCCATGTTGTTCTGTTGGTATGCAAAACAAACAAAAAACTAATTTCTCCTTTCAGCGAAACACATTCGGCCACAAATTCGAATAAACAATCCTTGGTTATTCTTTCTCCAATATAATTTTTACCTAGGTAGCAACAGCAGTTCTTGTGTCAACTCAGACTAGGACCTGTATCCATGTTCGGTGTACTTTTTCAACAAAGCTTCCTTGCACTTCCTGAACTAAAAGTGTGTGCAACAGGTGGGGCTTTCTCGGGCTCGAAGGCTTGCCCAAGGCCAGTTAATTAAGATTCAGCTTTTAGCTGCATTGCCTGTTCAAATAGATGGCGAGCCTTGGTTTCAGCATCCATGTACATTGTCCATCTCTCATCACGGCCAGGTTCCCTCCCCCCCTCCCTCCCTCTCTCTCTCTCTCTCTCTCTCTCTCT
>QLOD02000013.1:30483916-30499859 GCA_003260245.2 Sideroxylon spinosum | reverse complement strand
GTTATCTATTTCATGCGTGCCAAGAGATGACATGTATGTGTATCTGGTTTTAATAATAATAATAATAATAATAATAATAATAATAATAATAATAATAATAATAATAGGATATGCATCTAGATTGTGACATGAGTCCATGACATTCTTAGAAGTGTTTGTGCTTCTTAAGAAAATGGTATCTATAGGGATTTGGCATGCAGTATCATATGGTTGGAGCAAACGGGTAGAGCTAGTTGTTTCACCTAGTTGTAAATTTGTAATTTGAACAAGTTGGAAAAATAAATTTAACCAGTAACTGTGATTTGTAAAAGGTGTCAAAAACGTCACAACCTTTATACTCCGGGAGCGTGAAAAATAAATAAAATTTAAGATTTTCTATATTCTGTAGAAGAGTAGACTCATAAACTTCCCTTGAGACGACATAAGAACTATTGGAGTAAAGATATATTTCATCTATGGGCTTATAAAAGAAAAGACATATTTTTCATCAATTATTTACCTTCTCTACATCCTTAAATGATACACTGACTTCTCGTCATTTGTCTTCACCATGTCAGAACTAAAGGTGCTTCTATTTGTGCCTTCCTTACTTTCTTCATGCAGCACTCTCTTGTCCTAGTAATGATCATGATACTGTAGGATACGATTGATGCAGGAAACAGCCTTAGGAACAACTTGTGATATGATTCTAAAAGTAACAGCTGCATATTAAGAATAAAGAGAAAAAGAAAATGATAATGAACACAAGCAAGAGAGAGGTAGGGTTTCTGGTTGTAACACCTACAGGAAGAAAATAACTCTTTCCTTTTTAAATCTCTTATTGAATAATAGTACGGCTACTACAACTCATTAAAGTGGTACAAATAGTGTAGAAATCTTAATAACTCTTAATCCCACACCCAGGAAGACTTGAATCCCTGCCATACATGGCAACCTAATTAAATAAAGCATATAGACAACCAAGCCCTCAAAATTAAAGCTACTGTAGCATGAACAATAATGATAAAAAAACATTGCTACTGTACTTTGCTCTTGCTTCAAAAATTCAAATGACCCATTATACACCAATAATAAAGAGGAGCAAATAGCAAAGATCCTAAACCTCACAATGGAGGAGATGATGAATAGTGAAAAGGTCTACAGAGAAAACCAGCCCCTTATTCAAAAAAAAAAAAAAAAAAAAAAAAAAGAAAAGAAAAGAAAAGAGAAACAGCCCATTCTTCCATTTCATCGCATTCACCCCTTCCTTCCCCTTCCCTTACAAATTGAAGCTTTAAAAGAAAATTGTCTATTTCTTCCCAAATTTCGATCTTGAATTGGTCTAGAAAACCGAGGTTCACACTCACAGATAATATATAACTTGGAGATCTTCAGTAATATGATTGCAAAGCATATTTAATGATATCAATGTGATAAAGCTCTGAAAAGACCTTATTCATCTAAAAAACAAAAAGAGCTCTGAAAAGACCTCTTGGAAAAGTCTCCTTGCTCAACATTTTATGGTCGTTACTAAGCTGAAATGGCTACAAATTTCTTTCACTTCCTTTTTAATCCCTTTCCACAAGTATATCCCGTAAGACTCTAAGCTCCTTGGAGTTCCAACCCCTTCCTCAATCTCTAAATTTACTAGCAACGACCTTCTTATGAAACATGAGTCCAAAACATCTTACCCAACCCCCAACACACCACCCCACAACCAAACACCCCCCCCCCCCACCAAAAGAAAAGGGTGAGGGGGGTTAAAAAATCTAAAATGTTGGTTTCCAAAATCTCATTTCATGATAGGTCTACATTTTACATCAATTCATGAGATGAAATATGAAATTTCCAATCCTCCCCTCACAAATTCCTTTGAAACTTCTTTTGGCCATTGACGTTGGAAGATCGAACAAATACATAAAATAGGTGGGGGAACTAGCGTGAGTGATTTTTAAGGGGTAAGGTTGCTATCTTGTAAGAGTTTGCCTTTTCTTTCCTGTCAAACTTTTATCATACCTGATTGTAGCCATGAAGTATTCCAAACATATGTCTAAATTCACTTTACAGTGGAATCCCAATTTGTAAATCCCGTCGATAAAACTGAACCTTGCAAATCCTGCACCTGTCCAATCAGAATTCACTCACTCTTCCCAAAATTCATTTTCAACTTGGACATTGATTCAAAATAAATAAGTGCGTAATCAAGGTATCCCTTCGACTGCTCTTTCATTCACAGAAGATACTAGTATGATATGCAGATTTAAGATGAGATACTGAGGGTAGCTTTTGCAATTCTTTTATGAGGAAGTCAGGTAATCATCTAATGAAGATTGGTTTGATAGAATTGTCCTTAAAAACATGATTTTCTACCAACACTGCCCTGTATTTCTTATTTACAGATTTCTTGCACTGTGTCTGTGATGATGACAATGAAGAAACAGGACTTGTGAGTTCTTCGGAAGTTGAAAGCATCTCTCTTTCCACCCACAAAATTTTGGAACTAATAACTTCCTCTCACTTAGGTTTTAATTTTATTTGTTTATTTTTATTTATTTATTTACTTTTTTTTTTTGGGGGGGGGGGGGGGGAGGGGGTAGGAGAAGATTATAGAAGCAGATGTTGTAACAGACACAAGCCCCAGGTTCAAAACGAAGTAGTATTTGTTGAATTCTCATGGTAGACCATTGGGACGTGAAATACAAAGAGGCTATGAAGCACAAACACTTCACGAAAGAAAGTGTCTCATTTATTGTCTTCTGACAATCCTATTGCCTTTTGTGGATCACATTCATTGTTTCAATTTTGGAAATCTTAGATGCATTTTGCTATGCTTTGAGCAATGCCCGGTTTAAAAGTTTTGATTCCAGTTGGAGGGATTTGTAATTTAGTTGATCTTGCCTATGTTATGGGTTGCAAACTAGGAACTATCCCTTCACTTTACTTGCAATTAACTTTGGGTGGCTCTTATATACTGAAGAATGTATGGAATGATATGATTGAAATGTTCCAAAGGAAATTTTGGCTGGAGAAGAAGTTATTTATCAAAAGGAGTTAGGGTGATTCAATCTGAGTGCCTTATCAAGTTTGTCAACTTACTTTAGTTCTTTATTACAGTTCTTGTATCAGTGGTCAATAGTCTTGAAAAGCTTAAACGTGAATTTATAGTTTTTTTTTTTTTTTGGGGGGGGGTTTATAATTGGAGAAATTTAAATATCATCTAGTTGTTTGGGATGCAATTTGGCTACCTATCATTGATGGTGATTTTAATATTCACAGGTTGAAGCTGTTTAATGAAGCACTTTTAGGGTAATGGTTTTGGAGATATGCCGCTGAGAGAGAAGTTTTGGATTAGTTCTAGTGGGATGGGTTAGGAGCTATATGGAATTAGCAGCACGAAAGGTGGGGATACATATAGCATGTGTGTGTGTGTGTGTGTCAGAGAGAGAGAGAGAGAGAGAGAGAGAGAGAGAAGTTTTGAAGGCAAATGATCTTCTTCTAATAGAGTTGGTTCTCATAGAGTTTATTTGTGGAAGGGCATTCAAAGCCGTTGCAATGATTTCGTAATATTTCTTTCTTTGAAAATTGTGAGGGGAGACTGTTAAATTCTGGACTGATCCATGGGTGGAAGTTTGAACACTAAAAGATGTATTTCCAATCATATCCAGTTTGGCTGCAAATAACGAAATTACAGTAGCAGACACCTTTTCATTGGTTGGTGAAAGTTTTGATAGATTATTATTAATGCTTTATAATACTAAAGTGCGTGACGGGGAGGGTGAAATTCAAAGGAGATGGTCCCAATTTGAACTCGTATTATGATTCTTTAGTTGGAAGGAAAGAAATTGATTTCCTTTGGAATAATATTTGGAGTTTTGGAGCTCCACCAAAGGTTGAATTGTTTCTATGATGTTTGATTAGAGGAAGAATTCTCATCAAAGATAATTTCATTTTGAGAAGGATGATTACTGTGAATAAATGTTGCTTATGTAAATAGGATGAGGAGTCCATTGACCGTCTTTTTATTCATTTTTGTTCATTGTTCTGGATTTTAATAATTTATATGTCATTTGAAAACATGGTTACATATTTTTCGTGCTTTTGTTTCTTGATTCACTATCTTGTGAAAAGGTGGCATCCTCTTGATTTTTTTTTTTTTTTCTAATATTATGTTTTTATTTATTAAAACAAAAAAGATCTTCCCACTGTCAGAGTTACTGCATACATACTCAAGAGTCTGGAAAGACTGGTAAAGACTGGAAAAGGATGTCGTTTGATGAAAGATTGGCTTATATGAAGGGAGTGATGTATTGGAAGTTTCCATGTGTTCTAACATGTATTGTTTGTATGGACACATAAGAAATATGACTTACACTGTTCACCTGTAATGTGGATGCGTTGCCATTGTCAATGATATAGTTTCAAGTTTTGTGATGCTTTTGTATTTCTGTCCCCGTTTTAAATGGAAACGGATGCTAGTTATTCTAATTTCTCAAGTATCAATTGTTGCTGCCAATTCATACTCTTGTACTTCTTCCATTTCAGTTCTTTTTGGAGCTCATGAAGGTGCCTAGGGTGGAGTCTAAACTGAGAGTTTTTCTTTTCAAGATTCAGTTTAATTCTCAGGTTCGGTATTTGAAGATTTTGTTGTTACTCCTAGGATATTTAGCATGTGGCCTTAGTTGTCTAATTCTTGACCTAAATTGCAGATTTCAGATTTCAGGAAGAGTTTAAACACTGTAAACTGTGCATGTGAAGAGGTGATGGGAAAAAATTAAGCCTTTTCATGTAATTGTTTCATTGTGTTTGGATCTAATATGATTCTCATGTGTTAGGTTCGACATTCTGTAAAATTGAAGGAAATCATGAAGAAAATTTTATATCTTGGGAATACATTAAATCAAGGAACTGCAAGGGGTAATGACCTTTACTTTGTTTCAGAAGCTTTCATTCAGTTTTATCTGTAGTTTTGTGCAAATTGGAAGTGTTTCTTCTAGCTTTTATGGCCTTGTATATATAACTTGATTTTCTCACCAAAAATCAAGAAAACAATCTGCAAAGCTGGCTATGAGGTTTTTTAAAGCATCCATCTTTAGTTAGCAAGTTAGACTAGAAAATCATGTTTGATTTGGTTCTTTCTGGTGCTAGATTGTTGACCTTAATGTATGCTTGTCCAAGCTGCTTAAATCATTTCAAAATTTTGATTTTAGCAATAACTATATTTGGTGCTTTTGGGGGACTGTGAGAGATCTACCTTTGACAGGCTTTGCCTTCTATCCTACATTGCTTGGGTAGAAGAAGAAAGTAGTATATATATAATATTCAGCATTTAAATTACAATGCGCTTTAAAGCCGCGAGGGTGGAATCCAGGATTAAACGTGTTTGAGTTATAGTAATACCAGGATGGATGACCTCTTGGGAAGCAGTTAACCAAGCTCAAAACGAACAATATTATACTGGTAAATGCGGGTTGTTACAAATAGTATTAAATTCAATACCTAATCAGAAGTGTGAGGCCATGCGGGGGCGCATGCCTTGTTAGGGGGAGGATTGTCAAGGACTGTGAGGGATTCTACCTGTGAGGAAAGTAAAGCAGGAGGTGAAACAAATAAGCAATGGCTTCTGTCCCACATCGTCTAGGTAGAGGAAGAAAGTAACAAATTTGTAATATTCAGCATCTATGCATTTTAAAGCTGTGAGGACACTGGATTCGGTTGGAAGTCTAGGATTGAGGGTGCATAAGTAGGGAGTAATATCAGGATGGGTGACTCATAGGAAGCAGCTAACCAAGCCTAAAACTGACAATATTGTTCTGCATAGATGCTAGCCGTTGCAGTGTTTGTTAACCATAAATAGTACTATATTCACTTGCGGGTCCAATATTGCATGTGCACTGTGATAATTTTGTTTATATTCTCTTACTGGGTTCAAATATGACATCTACTCTTAAATAATTGTGAATGTTGATATTGGAATACTGAACTTATAAAGACATACAACCTGCACCTTTGAATTCTGACATTGGACTATTGAAAACAAACAGTTTTCTTGCAAATAAATGTGACATACATATAGGGAATTGACTTGTCTTCCTTTTCGCTAGTAAATGTTGCCTTGATTCAGTTTGATAATGGAATTTTAGTAACTTTAATGGCTTCAGTCAACTATAGTAAAGGGTTAGTGAATGCTTAAAGGAATATATGAGATTGAAGTTTTGAGATCTGCCCTTCTTTTTGAGTGTTGATGATTATTTAATGCTAAATGATAAAATCAAAAAATGAATTGAATTGCTTGGCACCCTTATATTTGTACGCATAATGGGAATTTGAAATCATATACCAAACGTCATTAACGTATTTTCTCTCTTCACTGAGGTAGTTGTGCAGCTATAAATATAAACCAAGTAATTATTATTATGTATTAATTTTTATAATATATGTATAAAATATTATGAGGCCCAGATACCGTCATTGCTTCTTCTTCCGGAAAAGAAGTTCATGACCCGAGTGAGTATAGAAAAGGAAACACGAATATTCTCCCTAAACATCATACTGCGGCTACATTTGATTTGCTAAAAAATTCAAAAAATTTCTGAAAATCTCTAAAATTTAGTCACTTTTTATCTCTATGCACGAATTACAAACCCACAACTTTTCTCACTTTATCTCATTTTTTATCACTTCAAACACACTTTCTATTTATAATATTCTAACGAGATCCTCTTCAAGCTAGAGTATATCAATCATATGTTTTAAGTTTTCTACAAATATATCGAACTTGAGATCTCTCATGGGATTTAATAAACAAATCAGCAAGGTAATCTTTCGACTTGACAAGTCTTAATGGCGTTATGTAGTATCTTCTATCTAACATACTTATTGTCCACTTCAATGTGCTTAGTCCTCATGGAAAACTAAATTGGAGGAGATATGAAGAACAACCTTGTTGCCACATAAATGCTCCATAGGTCGTGGATAGTGAACTCCCAATTCGTCCATCATATGTTATATCCAAACTAACTCACATGAGGCGTAAACCATAACTCTATATTCTGATTCTGCATTAGACTTTTGCTATTATTATCTGTTTCTTGCTCTTCTATGACACGACATTATCCCCAACGAATACGCAATAAAGTAGTAGAGTATCTGTCTGATAGTGATCTTGCCCAATTTACATCTGTATGCTCCTGTAGTGAATTATGTCCACGATCCTGATGTAACAAAACTTTTCCAAGCTCTCTATTTAAATATCTAAGAATTCAGACAACAACATCCCAATGACTAGTATTAGGTGATTTTAGAAATTGACTAATCATTCTCATGGCAAAAGATATATCTAGACTCGTCATTCTTAAGTAGTTTAACTCACCAACTAGTCTCCTGTACTGACTAGGATCTTTTAATAAGTTATCGTTATTTGCAAGGAGTTTCGTATTGGGATCCATCAGAATGTCCACAGGTTTTGAGCCTGGCATACCTGTCTCAGGTAGTAAGGCTAGATCATGCTTCTTTTGTGAGTGTGCAATACCTAAGAAATACTTTAGTGGCTCCAGAACCTTGTTGAATGTTCTTTGAAGGAATGACTTCAAATTAGTAATACCCTGTATATCATTTCCTATGGTAACAATTTCATCTACATATACCAAGAGCCACATCCTTCCATGAGTGGAGTGACGAGAGAAGATGAAATGATTAACTCCACATCAAGTCAGACCAAACTCCATAGCTACAACGTCGAATTTGCCAAATCATGTCTAGGGGAGATTGTTTTAGGCTATACAATAATTTCTTGTGCTTGCAAACTTAAACTCTCCCTGAACAATAGGTTTTTCAATGTAGACCTTTTCTTTGTAATCACTACATAGAAATGTATTCTTGATATTGAGTTGGTGAGGGGCCAATCAAAGATGGCAGCAAAGAGATGAGAAGACTTACAGAGGTTATCTGGGTAACTGAAGAATAAGTCTTAAAGAAATTCAAGCCATATATATATATATATACCCCTTGACAACCAAATGAGCTTTTAGTCAATCAAGAGACCCATCGGGATGTACCTTATTTTTATAGACCCCTCGATATCCAACAACTGACTTTTTGGGAGGAAGGCTGACTAATTCCCAAATATCATTGGCTTAAAGAGCAGACATCTCATCCTTTATGGAAGAACGCCATCTAGAGTGGGACAAAACTTTATGCACAGAGTTAGGGAAAGAAATAGAGGATAAATCGGAAACAAAGGCACATTAAAGAGACAAGGTTGATACGGCAAAATAGGAAATGGGATGAGAAATGCATGTACCTTTCGGATAGCAATGCACAGAGCTATATCATTTTCAGGTGTTGGAGACGCAAACGAGGATCATGGAGCGTTTGTAGCTACAAGAGGAGGCTTAGCTACTAATGTCTGGTTTAAACCTACAAATTTGGACGAGATAGGTGACTCAAAGGAGAGGACACAGATTGAGAAGAAAGAACCGGTAAGGAAAGACTTCACTAATAGAATACACAGATTTAGAAGGAAAATCTGATAAGGCAATGCTTTCATCAAGAGAAAATACAAGCTGAAACTTAAAAGAAGAATAGGGTGGACTAATATGACTTAGCACATACAATACCTATCAAGGGATGGACAAAAACATTTATGTCCTTTTTGTAAACATTGATATCCTAGAAAAGCACATTTGTGGAGTCAGTTATATTACCCTTGTTATCAAGCTGGCAAACGAAAGCTACACACTTGAATATGAGGTGAGACATGAAAAAAGGATTGTTTAGGAAACAAAATGGAATGGAGTGACTAATTGTGTAAAATAGATGAAGGCATCCTACTAATCAAATTGCATGTAGCATGCAGCGAGGACAACATCACCTCAATAGGCTCATGGAACATTCACTTGAAGCAGTAAACAAAGTGCTATCTCAATAAGATGTCTCTTAAAAATCTCATTTTATTGTGGAGTATGAGAGCAAGGGGACTAATGGAGCATACCATAGGAGGGCATAAAGTCGTTGAATGGTCGGGAAAAATATTCCCACGCATGGTCAATGAGAAGAATTTTAATAGCCGTATCAAACTAAGTTTGAATTTTAGTACAAAGGGATTTGAATAGATAAAATAGTTTAGAACAATATTTCATTAAATAAAGTCTAGAAGTATTGGAAAAATCATCCACAAATTAACAAAGTACTAAAACCCAAATTTGAAATTACGCGACTTGGACCCAAATGTCTGAACGAATCAAAACAAAAGGACAAAACACTATTATTGACTCTAGGAGAGAAAAAAGCACGATGATGCTTTTCTAATTGACGAGACTTACAATTTAATGATTGAGTCATAGGGACCATGCATAGTCTTTAATCTAGCAAGAGAAGGATGATCAAGCCGACAATGAATTCTCGTTGGAGAGGTAATTGCAAAATCGGGCTATAGAGGTTTGCATGAACAATGCATCAAGGTATTTAACATCTTTAGCTTTATGACCTCCACCAATACCCTCCTTTGTTTTTACATCCTGAATAATGAAATAATTGGGGAAAAATATTGTTGAATAATTTAAGTGTTTGGTTAAGTGGCTGACAAATATTATATTATATGAAAAGATGGAATATATAAGATAGAGGATGAAGGAAAAGAGGGAAATGAATGAGTTGGGCCAATTCCACCTCCTAGGTTATTGAAACCATTAACTGTAATTATAGAGGCGAAAGGTGGTGGAATATCGAAAGTGAGAGAATAGTTTGGGTGTTCTAGATATATGATCTGATGCGCTCGAATCTAGAATTCAAGGTGCAAGAGGAGAGGTAGATAAACAAGCAATAGAGTTACTTCTGTGTGCAAGAGAAGCATTTGAGAGAGACGCTTAATGAGCTACCTAATAATGTAGAACTTTTTCTCCGTGCCAGAGATAGTCATCGGTGTAGATAACAAATCTTACTGCAATTAGGCCCATTGCTAGAAGAGTCCGTTGGTGAAACTGGAATAGAATAACCCTTAATGGAAGAAGGTATCAATTCTGGAATATGATATCCCTGTCTAGGATGATGAAATTTGGAATATGGTAATCCTTACTTAAATTAGATATCCAACCCCTAGAATAAGATATCCCTCGTTGGGATAATGAACTTCAGATCCTTAGATTTGAGCTGGGCAAATTGGAGCTTGTCATGAGATCACCAAAAGGCACTAGAGAAGTTGTCGAATGTTAACATAGGCCACTTGAGCTCAATCGCACACGGCAGAGATGAACTAGATGAATTTTAAGACGATTAAGATTAGCTAGAGTTCAGTCGTTGTCGTTGATGGTTGGGTGAACCAAAGGTCGTCAGTCTATATTGTCAGAAATGGACAAGAGGTCTCAATCGCAATCATTGATAGTGGTGGTTGAGGTATTCCAATGATGATGGGATCAAGTTGTATACGGTCAACAAGATCGACGAGTTGTCGTTGGGGTTGTCATTGCAGAGGTCTATGGTTGAGAATAGGGTTTGCAAGGTTGACGGAAGAGGACGAAGAAGATGAGCAATCATGAGTTTGAAGCCCCAGAAATTGCTGGTGTGAGCTCGTGAAGGTCTTATAGGTTGAATTGAGAAAGGAGTGCTCATTAATGGGCTTTTAAGGGGTAACGATCGAGAGAAGACTTGTCCCTGTTCTTGAGGATGCCAATTGGATGGAGATGCTGATTGGAGCTCACAATGACGAAAACAGAGAGAGAACAACTAATGAGACGTTTTCGTGGACAACAATGACGGATGAGAACTCTTCTAGAGGCTGGGATGCTTTATCAATACAAATACAAGAATCAAACTAAGGTCTAGGGTTTCTTGATACAGACACAAGAACTCGAGAGAAATCAAACCCAATGATTATCGGATCTTTTCTCTGATACCATGGCAAAATCAAAGAATGAACGGAATTACTGGACGCCCTTAGGTTGTTTCAGCATGTATTTATAGACATAAAAGTGGGTACAGAAAAGGAAACAAGAATATTCTCCTTAAACATTCTTCTATATTTATGTTATTCTAATGTTGATGATTACTTAAAATTGGCATATTATACAATCACGTCACAATACCATTGGCCTCTTTGGAGATCTTGCAGTAACTTAAGTTGGGCTTCCCACTTCTGTCAGAACTGTTATGGTGAAATGGTATTGTAAAATTGGCATACTTTACCATCATGTCTTTCAAAGAAATTTTTAAACTCTAATCTATTGTTTATTTCAGGTTCTGCAATTGGATTCAAGTTGGACAGTCTCTTAAAACTCACTGAGACACGGGCTTCAAACAACAAGATGACGTTGATGCATTATCTTTGCAAGGTTTGCTACCTTATTTCCTCTTGTTATTGAGTCAATTTTTTGTTGGTCCAACTGAGTTCTCCAGTCTAACGTTATTAGTTGATTTGATGTTCAAGTAGAAGAGTATTAAGACAATTAATGAATGTTCTATGTCTTACTGAAAGAATGTTATGACAAGGTAAATATTGCCTTTTCGTTTAGAACTGTAGTGTTTGGGAGGATGTCTACATATCGAAAAGTATGGTTGACTCTCTTCCTTGTTTCAAGAGAGACAGGTGACACCTATCTATGCAGTGGCCTCACACTAGCAACTCCTAGGGTAGTTCTTTGAACATGGGTCATCTTTCTTTGCCCTAACATTTGATTTTTTTTTTTTTTGGTTCTCATTTTTCCTTGAGCATTTAATATATACCCATTTCCATTTTTTCCATCTCCAGGACTTTTTATATTTTTTGCATTATTGAGCTACCTAAATCGTTCACCCATGCCAAAACTTAATCTCTTGGCATGTAATTTGGATTATATTGATCCAGGATTTGAAAATGTATAGAACATTGACGAAACTGATAGGCCCTTTTTACAATATTCTATTTGTAGGGGGGGGGGAATTCTCACAACCATTTTGATGTAGAACAATTAACCTTAAATTATTTTGGAAGGCCCTAGGTCACATGAAGGATTCTAAGAAGAAGAGCTAGCTGAATTGGTCCTTATTTTATTAGTTGCTTTCATTAATAATTAGGGACTTATTTGTCTTCTTTTCAATTTTTAGGACCTACAATGCAATTTCTTTTTATTTTAGGGCATTTTCGTAATTTGCTTAATTAGCTTATATAAGGTAGAATTTTTCAGCCTTTAGGACACTTTTGGATCGTCTTTTGAAGGTTTGAATTATTATACAAGAAAACTCTAATTTTTCTTTACCTCTGTGCTTTGGGTGATACACATGAGAATTGAGTGAGTTGAATCTACGTCGATAGATTCAATTGTTTGCGAAGACTTCCATTATGCGTTAATTAGTATAAAAGCTAGGCATTTCCTTGCTCTCTGGCAATGAATGCGGATGAAGGAGATACAACGTCTGCTGTTGAGCGCAACGTGTAGGAGTTGAAGGCATCTTTTGCCAATCAACGATGGGAATTTACGGAAGTTCATCAAGAACTAGCAGAAATCCGGAGATTACTTGCCAGCGTAGACCTCCCCGCAAATGACGTTCAATTCGTAATAGTTAGGGAAGTTGCCCATGACGTACGGGTTAATCAAACCTATCAGAGGAGGAGTGAAGGCGGTAAAGCAATACCAACATTCCTAAGGCTCGACCTAAAACCTTAGAAAGAAGCCTAAGAAGGGGCAGCACAACAAGTAGCAGTTAATGGGGCTGATGGCAGCATTAGAATAGGCGGCTAGACATGAAGGGATTACCACAACCTGTTGAACAATTTCGTAAACCCTAATGATGATTTTGATGAAGAGAATGAACCAGAAAACCATGCTCAAAACTCACAAAATCTAGAGTTTGACCCTATAATTTATTATAGAAATTTTGAAAATCCCTACATCCAAAGCTTCATCCTAGAAAGGTCACTAGCAACCAGTAAAAGAGGCGCAAGCGACTGGCGCCGGCAACAGCCCTTGTGACAACCTCCAGAACTACACCAAGAAGCTATCTAGCAGCACTATAGTCAGCGGCGGCCCTACCAAACCCTAGAATTCAATCATAGGAACTTCCAAATCCTAAAATTATCCCAGAAATTACCACAGACCGGAAAATCATAATCTCCAACACCATAGGCCGATACCAAGACCCGACATGACTTGGGAACAATTTTTTGATAGCGATTCCAACCCTGAACTTGACCAAAACCATCCCATCAATCACCCAGAGCCCAGAAACCAAGATGAATACCCTCTAAAAGCCGATAGTCCAAGTTTCAGTGGCGATATGCACATAGAGGAATTTTGGATTGGCTTTCAGAGGTCTAAAGATTTTTTTGAGATGATGGAAATACCAGAATACCGAATGGTGAAACCAGTGGCTTACCAATTGAAAAGGGAGTAGCTGTATGGTGGGATCAACTACAAAAGGATATGCAACAGCAAGGGAAGACACCCATTCGCACAAGGAGGAGGATGCAACAATGCCTCATAGGGAGATTTCTTCCACTAGACTACAAGCAATACTTGTCCCAACAATATCATAATTGTGTTTAGGGAGATAAATCTATATTTGAGTACATAGCTGGATTTTGTAGACTTGCTACTAGAAATAATTTGCAAGAACATGAACAATAAAAAGTGGAGGGCAAGTATTTGGGAGAAAATTGGCATGCAATATCTATGGACGGTAGAGGAGGCACACAATATGGCTTTGAGAACTGAGTTGCTCGAAAAGTCTGGTGGGAGGAGTATTTTAGGAAAAGGAAAGGCACCACAGTATACCATTTTAGATTTGTTAGCATTTAGAATTTAGAATATAGATTGATACGATATTCTTTCCTATTATTTCATTTCCTTAGAAGTTATTACAGCTAGTTTTCCTTTTCTTAGTTTTACTTGTTTGATGTTTCCTTTTCTTAGTTTCGTTATTGGATGTAAGACTTTGATTATAAATAAGATTGAAGGGAGAAGAGAAGGATTATTCAATTCTCTCTTTCTTTTTATTTTTTTCAGCTTGGTATCAGAGCATTGAAGTCTGATTTAAAGAAGAAGAAGAAAAAAAAAAAAAAAAAGAGAGAAAAAAAGAGGCCAGATGTGTGTCAGTATATCCCATCTCGCCGCCGGCGGCTCTCCGACCATCGGAGCTGACGACCAACCACTCCAGAAGAGTCGCCTACCGCCGACGAGCCTCACCCACCTGATCCCGTCACCAGAGAAGCCTCGACGTGCCCCCATGCGCAGCTCACCCGCGGCACGTAAAGCCTATGCGCCTCCTTTTGATTGGCGCATGGGCCTCCGGCGTCTCACAAATGACGCATGATGGCGATTGCCTAATGGAAAGGAGTCCCCTTGACGACGGTGACCCTTGTTTGATCTGATTTTTTTTTTGCTGTTCTTCTATCTGTGCTGCTGTTAGTCGATCTTTGCTATTGTTCTTGGGTCTCTGCTACTGCCCTTCAATTTTTGATGATATGGTGATCCTTGTTTGGTTATTGTTAATGCTCTGTGATGATTTGCTGCTGCCATTCTTCCTCTATCATGATCTGCTGATCCTCTACTAGTTGGTTCAAGACTGATTTCTCTCTTATCCTTATTTGGTCACTCCTGGTAATTTGCTTTCTTGTTGATTTCGGTGTTTTCTTTTATTCCATGGCTGAAGAGAAAGTTAATACTACTGAACTGAAATCAATTTTAATGAAAGATGAAGATGCTCCTCGGTCAATTACTTCTAAGAAATTGAATGGATTAAATTATTTGGCTTGGGCCCATGCGGTAAAGGTATTTCTTCGTGGGAAAAAGAAACTGAAGTTTCTTACCGATGTTCCATCCAAAACCGATGATAGTGGATATGAGGATTGGCTTAGTGAAAATTCTGTCGTTATGGGGTGGTTATGGCACAGTCTTGAATCTCACATTGCTACTACGGTAGAATTCTGTGATTCTTCAAAGAAAATTTGGGATTCTCTCGCTGACTCGTTCTCCCAACAAAGTAATGTTTCAAGGGTTTTTGAATTATATGAGTAGATCTTCACTACCAAACAAACGGGTCGTTCTCTTTCAAAATATTATAGTATTCTTAAGAACCTAGGGGATCAGTTGTTACAGCATAGGCCCTTTACTACAGATCTTGAGCAACAAAAGCGGCACTGGGAAGATTTTATGATTGCCTCTCTCCTCTCAGGGCTTGATTCAGATTTGCGTGGTTTTAAAGATCAAATTCTTGCCAGTGAGAGTTTGCCTACCGCTGCCAATGCCTACTCTTGTCTATTGAGATCATCTTTAGGGCACCGTACATCGGTTTAGCCCACTACTTCAGAAACGTCTGCTTTGATCTCAAATGACACTACTTAAGGAGGCTCTCGTGGAATGCGAGGACGCGGTCGCAACTTTCGAGGTTCAGCTCGTGGTGGTCGTTCTTCTCAAGGGCGAGGAGACAGAAAATGTTCTCATTGTGGACGCACGAATCACACTGAATCATATTGTTGGGCTAAGTATGGTAAGCATCGTCATTTGCTTGATGTTGCTCGTACTATGATGTTTAATATGTAGGTGTCAAAACCTTTTTGGGGCGATGCTGTTCTCACTGCATGTTCTCTCATCAATCGTATGCCATCCGTGGTGTTGGGTAACAAGTCTCCCTTTTCCATCTTATATCCCGATGGTAATCCCTTTCCTCTTACTCCTCGTGTCTTTGGGTGTGTGGCCTTTGTTCATGTTCTTGATCCTGGTTTAGATAAGTTATTTCCTCGTTCTAGAAAATGCATTTTCTTAGGTTATTCTCGTACCCAGAAAGGGTATCGGTGTTGTTATCCACCCTCTCGTCGGTATTTTGTGGGTGCTGATGTTACTTTTTTTTAGTCTACTCCCTTCTTTTCTAGCTTCGAGACTCAATTATCTCATGACCTCTTTCCAGCATTCAGGGGGAGTCCTATCCTACTCGTGAGGGGGAGACTAATCAGGGGGAGTCTAGTCCTACATTACCTATGTTTCAATCTTCTTTGCAG
>QLOD02000013.1:30469889-30483816 GCA_003260245.2 Sideroxylon spinosum | reverse complement strand
GTTAGCATTTAGAATTTAGAATATAGGATTGATACGATATTCTTTCCTATTATTTCATTTCCTTACAAGTTATCACAACTAGTTTTCCTTTTCTTAGTTTTCCTTATTTGACGTTTCCTTTTCTTAGTTTTCTTTATTGGATGTAAGACTTTGATTATAAATAAGATTGTAGGGATAAGAGAAGGATTATTCAATTATCTCTTTCTCTTTATTTTTCTCAACTAGATTAGCCCCAAAATTTCAATAATAGTGGGGGAGAACTTCTAGTAATAATGCAATGGTTGGTGGTCAAAAGGAAAATATTAGCCTTGCTCCCGGTAAAAGTTATGTTCCTTCAAGTAAGAGTTTAGGCGTCAAATGTCTTTGGTGTGAGGTAGTTGGGCACTGATTCAATGAATGTCCGAAAAGGAGGCCTGTGAATTTAATTGATGTTGGGGCTGATACTAGAGAGGAGGAGGATGAGCCTATCGAGTTTGAGGAGTTTGATGATGTAGCGGATGAGAATGATTTGGAGGGTGAGAGACTTAACCTCATTGTCCAAAGAATTTTGTGCTCTTCCAAACTAGAGGAGCCATCGCAAAGAAAGAACGTCTTTAGATCCCTTTGCACCATCCAAAAGAAAATCTGTGATTTAATTGTTGATAATGGTAGCTGTGATAATTTTGTTGCTAAGAAACTTGTGGACTTTATGGGATTAAAGACCGAGTCGCATCCTTCACCCAATTCTATTGGTTGGGTGAGAAAGGGGTCGACAGTTAAAGTTACAGAAATTTGTAGAGTTCCTATTTCTATTGGGATATTTTATCATGAAGAGGTGGTTTGTGATGAAATTGAAATGGATACTAGTCACATATTATTGGGGAGGCCGTGGCAATTTGATATGGATGCCACTTACAGGTGAAGAGACAATATGTAGTCTTTCGTTTGGGACGGTTGCAAAATTGCTATGGTTCCCACCAAAAACCGTGGCTTTCAAATGAAACCTTCCAAAGTAGAGGGGCAAGCCTTTCTTAGCATTGCTGAGAAAGAGGCGGACTTTGAAAAGGAAGCTAAGGAGGCAAGTGAAATTCATGTGATTGTCATTAAACCGGTGGTTCAAGGTTTTTGATGGGAATAATTTACCAACTTAAAAATACACCCAAGTCCAATTTTCCAGTGCCTTAAACCCATTTTCAGCATTTTCAACCTCTGTACAGCACTTTAACTAGCCATCTCAGACCAATGAAAATACCTCCTAACCAAGCCAACTTGCAAGCCAAACTGTCCCATTTATTTTCCAGCCCAAAAACACCTTGAAAAGCCCATTTACAACCGCTGGACAGCACTGTCTAGCCACTTTCCAGCACCCAAAAAATGACTCCAACAGCCTTAAGATAGTCCACCAAAAAATGGCACTCATAGTAGACAACAACCTGTGGAAATTTTTGGAGGAAAAAGGGGGGAGGTACAACAGTATATTGAGGAGAAAAATGGTGATTTGGAGGCTGAGAAATCAGTTCCAAGTGGTGTACAGCAAGTTCTTGAAAATTTCCTGAGTTAGTGGCTGAAAATTTACCTGCTGAGTTGCCACCAATGAGGGATATTCAACATCAAATTGATTTTGTATCTGGGGCCAGTCTTCCTAATCTACTACACTACAGAATGAGTCCTAGAGAAGGGAAGATCTTGAGGGAGAAAGTGGAGGAGCTATTGAAAAAGGGCTTTATTAGGGAGAGCATTAGTCCTTGTGGAGTGCCAGCTTTGTTGACACTCAAGAACGGCTCATGGTGTATGTGTGTTGATAATAAAGCCATTAATAAAATTACAATGAAGTATAGGTTGCCTATACCCCGGTTGGATGACATGTTAGACATGTTAGAGGGCTCTACAGTGTTTTCAAAGGTTGATATAAGGATTGGGTACCATCAAATTCGTATTCGACCTGGGGATGAGTGGAAGACTGCTTTCAAAACTAAGGAGGGACTTTATGAATGGATGGTGATGCCTTTTGGCTTGTCAATTGCTTCTAGTACTTTAATGAGGCTAATGAATCAAGTAATGAATCCTTTCATTGGCAAATTCGTTGTGGTCTATTTTGATGACATCCTGTTTTACAGTTGTGGGGAAGAGGAGCAGTTGATTCATTTGAAGGAGATACTAGAGGTGTTACAGAAAATTAAGCTATATGTTAATTTCAAGAAATGCATTTTTATGATAGATAGCTTATTATTTCTGGGATATGTGGTGAGTTTTAATGGGATTTATGTTGATGATAGTAAGATCAAGGCAATAATGGAGTGGCCTACACCTACTACAGTGACAAAGGTTCGTAGCTTCCATGGATTAGCTACTTTTTACAGGATATTCATCAGAAATTTCTGCTCGTTGTTCGTACCAATTGTAGAATGGTTGAAAAAGGAGAAGCTCAAATGGGAGGAGGAAGAAGAACGAAGTTTTGCTTTGAAAAAAAGAAGCTCTGCAATGTTCCAGAGTTAGCTTTGCTTTCATTTGACAAAGTGTTTGCAGTTGAGTGTGATGCTAGTGGTGTGGGGGTGGGAGTAGTTTTATCACAGGAGGGCAGTCTTATGTTGTTCTTTAATTAGAAACTTAATGAGGCCAGGCGACGGTAGTCCATGTATGATCAGGAATTTTATGATGTTGTTTGGGCTTTGAAGCATTGGGAGCATTACTTGGTACAGTGTGAGTTTATACATTACACTGATCACCAAGCTTTGAAATTTTTGAATAGCCAGAAACATCTTAGTAACATGCATACCAGATGGGCGACTTATTTTTCAGAAATTTCCTTTTGTCATGAAATATAAGTTGGGTGTTCTTAATAAAGTAGCCGATGCACTAAGTAGGAGAGTTGTTTTGTTGGTGACATTGAGTTATGAGGTTGTGGGGTTTGAGTGCCTTCAGAAGTTATATGTTGTTGATGATGATTTTAAAGAAATTTGGGAAAAGTGTGTAGCCAAGCAAGCCACAGGGGACTTTCACATTTTAGATGGCTATTTATTCAATGGTAACAGGTTGTGCATACCTAAGGTATCATTGAGGGAGAAGTCGTTGAGAGACTTGCAGGGGGGAGAACTTAGTGGATACTTGAGTCATGACAACACTATTGCTCTATTAGAGGAGAGATTATTGACCACAGCTTAAGCGGGATGTTGGTAATTATGTAAGAAAATGCCTTGTCTTTCAAACTTCTAATGGCCAATCTCAGAATACCGGATTGTATACACCCCTACTTGTTCCTAATGTATTTGGGAGGATTTATCTATGGACTTTGTGTTGGGTTTGCCTCCCACCCAGAGAGGTGTAGATTCTGTGTTTGTGGCAAGGGATAGATTTTCAAAAATGGCTCATTTTATTCCTTGTGGGAAGACTTCTGATGCCTCCCATATAGCTTGACTTTTTTTTCGAGAGGTAGTGAAGTTGCATGGAGTACCCCAGTCCATTACTTCTGATAAGCCAAACCCAACCAAATCAAGTGTTTTCCCACTAGGTGAGGTCGGCTATATGGATTTGTCGACCCCAAGTAAATCTGTTTAGGGTCATGTCCTCCGTTAGATCCATATAGGCAAGGTCATATTTAATAATTTCTTTCCAACTTCTCTTAGTTCTCCCTCTTCTTCTCTTACTCTTGGCAATCTCCATACTTTCACGCATTTTAACCGGCACCTCCATTGGATGCCTTCTAACACGGCCGAGCCATCTTAAACAATTTTCTTTCATTTTATCTTCAATCGGTGCTATTCCTACTTTCTCCTTAATCTCTTCGTTCGTAATCCTATCTCTCCTTGTGATCCCGCACATACATCATGGCATTCTCATCTCTGCAACTGCCATCTTCTGAACGTGATTATGCTTTATTGTCCAACATTCTGATCCATATAACAACGCTGGTCTTACTGCCACCTTGTAATACCGCCATTACTTCTAATAGAGATTCGAAATTTCTTAGCCATTTTTGGATGACCCTTTAGCGGATGTTTGATACCTTCTTGAAATTCAGTAGCACGACGCATCCTCAAACAGATGGCCAAACAAAGGTGGTGAATAGAACTTTGGGGAATTTGGTGAGATGCATACGTGGGGATAAGCCAAGATAGTGGGATCACGGTTTATCCCAGGCAGAGTTTGCTTACAACAATGTAGTAAACAGTTATATTGGAGTGTCACCTTTTTTCGTGGTGTACCGCAAGCAACCATGGCATGCTTTGGACTTACTAAAATTGCCTAAGGGTGTGGGGAATGGTTCAACTGGTTTAGAAAGCCAGATTGTTTTGTTTGATGCGTGTAGGTACCAACCATTGAAGGAGAAGCTCCACCATAGAAATTTTCAGCAGTCGCAGAGAACCTGGCACATCAACTTCAAGACATTCAGAAGGCGGTTTGTGAGAAACTTGAAGCCACAAATGCCAAGTATAAAGCAGCAGCCAACAAGTATCGCTATTTCAAAGCTTTCAAGGAAGGGAATACTGTTATGGCTTTTCTATGTAAGGAGCGGTTTCCTGTCGATTCTTATAACAAGCTCAAGTCCAGAAAATATGACCCTTACAAGATTATCAAGAAGATTAATGATTGACTTGTCGCTAGACATGGAAATCTCCAGGACTTTCAATGTTACTGATATACACAAAGTTTCACGAGCAAGAAGAGCACATCTATCCAAACATTAACTTGAGGACGAGTTTCATTTAAGTGGAAGGGACTGATGTAGAACAGTTAGCTCTAAATTATTTTGGAAGGCCCTCGGCCACATGAAGGATTTTAAGAAGAAGAGCTAGCCTAATTGTTCTTATTTTATTATTTGCTTTCATAAATAATTAGGGACTTATTGGTCTTCTTTTCAATTTTTAGGACCTACAATGCAATTTCTTTTTATTTTAGGCCATTATAGGCTAATTTGTGTAATTAGCCTATATAAGGTTGAGTTTTTCAGCCTTTAGGACACTCTTTGGATCATCTTTTGAAGGTTTGAAGTATTATACAGGAAAACCCTAATTTCTCTTTACCTTCTTGTGTGCTTTGAGCGATACATGTGAGGATTGAGTGAGTTGAATTTACGTTGATAGATTCAATTGTTTGCGAAGACTTCCATTCTGCGTCACATTTTATAATTGGAACATGTGCTATTGTAAATGTATCATTACACGCTTAATACAGCGTGAAAGGCCACGATGGAGAGATGGAAATAGGGCTTTATTAGGTAACCCTTTAAAGGAACTGCTTATATTCCATGATATTTAAAGAAATCTGTCCAGAGATAGATTGGCTTTCTTATTGAGGAAGAACCTTCTTACACCCTGTGATGCAGGCCTCTCCCTACTCTATAGGTTACCAGTGGTAGCGGGGGCCTAGAAAAGTCCTATTTAAACTCTACAAAATTTGGATATATGCATATATATATTGGTGCCCTCTTTAATATTTAATAAATTTTATCTTGGCATGTCCAAAATTCTAAATATTCTTACCTTGGTCCTTCTTAATAGAATTTCAGGATCTGCCATACATGCTGGCATACGCTTGAGAAAATTAACAACTTGGGGCAAAAAAAAAAAAAAAAAAAAGAAAAGCCTAAACCAATTTAGCAAAAAAACGGTGAACTATTTTTAAGTAGATGTGGAAATAAAAAGCTAAGTTGAAGTGATAAAGAAGTTCAAGGAGTGATTATTTTTGTCATTGTTTTCCTTTTCTTCCTCCACACCCCCCTAATGAGCGCCCATGCACTCATGGGGGTTGGTGTTATGAGAGCAAGGGCATAGTGCAACTAAAGTATGAACATTTGTTGTGGATACACGAGTCATGTCTGTTGAAGTTAGCTTTACTAGGTCAAATGATAGAACTCGCTAGGGTTAAATGCGTTTTGATGTAAACGAAGTTATTGCGTTAGTTGGAAGAGTGGGCTCTATTTATGAAGTGGAATGCCCATAAAGGAGGCTAAATTGGTTTTAAATCAGTTTTTATGCGGTTAGGGAGCTTGAGGAAAATATTTTCTTTTTAGTTTGAAAACAAAATTTATATCGACAGTTCTAGATAAAGAGGGTGGGGCAATGAACTTGAAAGAGTTGGGAAATGAGTTTTGGCGATTTGTATGTGAACTTTTGGGTATAGCCATGGCTGGGGGTGTAAATTAAGCCAAGCCCTGGCCTGTTCGGTTATGAAGCACGGACACTTCTAGGAAGGTGGCATTCAAGTGTCATGCCGGATACTTGTACTCATTGGTTACTTTTCAGATGCTTGAGAGATACACATTCACAACTTAGATGTACATAAAACATATTATAATTTGAAAAAAGAAGCAAGGAATAAGATAAAAATGATATGAATTTACATTTATTTATTTTTTATTCTAGGAATTCCAAGACATAACATTTGTAAGCTGTTTCCAAAAAAAAAACAAAAAGAAATCTTTTAAAATATATAGTAATAAAAGATGAATGCATTTCTAATACAAAAATGAATAAATAGTAGTTTCTTCATATACATTCATTAATGTGTCTCTGCTCTGCATGTCCAGACAATTTTGTGAATTAGTGTGACATACATGTTGTGTTGTATTTGTATCCGTGCTTCTTGGCTGTTCAGGTTAGACTTATTTCATTGTCTGTAAAGTTTAGGCTTGGGTTTTTCTAGTTTAGAAGATTAACTAAATTACAATATATTAGCAATAATGAAGAGAAAAAAATGCATCTAATATATAGATCAAGACTAGAATATTTGTTACTCTATACACCCCAAAATATCAAATCGAACTCCGATTCCTGTGAATATATGATACATGCATACTTCAAACTATATTATTATGTAGTATCAAGTATTATAAATTAATTAACCAAATTCAAACTGAAAATGAGCCGAGCCACCAATACTCAAGCGCCAGTCATTTATTAAACGAGCTTAAATTTTCTATTCTAGCTTAGCTTGTTTATTAAATGAACTAGCTGGGCCTGCATCTACCTATGAGCTGCTTGGTTCATTTACAACCTCTGCCATGACCCATGTAACATAAGCATTGACCTGAGAGATAAAATGATATTGAAATGTTCACATTGCCAGCTTTAAAAAGTAGCTTATGAATAGGGGTTGGAAAGTGCAATTGAAATACATAGTTTTATAAGACTAGCTCGGTCTCCATTTAATTGCAACCAAGGTTTAAAATTTCATTTGGGTTGGTGTTTCTTTTTTTTTTTTTTTTTTTTTTTTTTTTTGATGGTTATGGGTTGGTGTTTCAGTTAATACGAAAATGGAAATATTTCAAAAGTACACAAAATTACTGAAATACATAATTGTTTAGAAACAAAAATTGAAATCTATCTAAATGAATGAAAACTCAATAATGAATTAATAAAACAACTCATTGTTTTGGCATATTATGTTGTATATTTGGCATGTTTTATTGTGCTCTGTTCGAAAAATTAGAATCGTTTCAGTCAAGAATTAGAAAAAAAAAAAAAAACGATATTTTGTCTTACTTACAACTTGTGGCCCTCTCCTGAGGCAAAGATTTTTATGATTTATTGAATGTTAATATATTGCCAATGTAGAATTTAATTCTCTTTTTTCATTAAAAATAAAAAAAGAAAATTCCCTTCTCTTGTACATGCTGAGCTGTATATACAATTACAAGGTAGTTGCTATGTCCGTGTCGGGCACTCTCTCGATATGTGTTGGATTCAATTGGACGCACTTTTAATGGATTCAGTTGCACTCTTTGCTGTCCCATTTCATTGATTGAGGTTTGCTTACTTTGAGTTTGTTAAAACATCTTTTGATTTAATTTCAAGTTTTTCTTCAAAATTACAGAGCATTTCATTTTTACAAGTTATTGATATGTATATCCTCCCAATGTTTGAAATGTGTCAGGTTCAAAAAAAGTAAAATACAATAGGGCACTTTTAGAGAAGTGTCCTACACATATTAGATAGAATGTTCGACTAGAGACACACATAGACATGACACGTCCAAAATGCAAGACACTTGTCAGAATATGATGTAGTGGTATTTTCATTGGCACTGCCACACACTCTCCTGATGTCTAAGAAGTATGGGCATCTCTAGAAAAATGATGTACCCGTGTCATGTTTTTGGTAGACACAAACACTCATTATATACTCTTCCAACTGTGTTGTGTACTCATCTAGATGTGTCATATCCTTTTTTAATTGGTTTTAGAATCAGACTCTTTAGACACATTGGGGGTAGGGTGTACATTTTAACTTTGAACAAAAAACTTGGTATTGAATAACAAAGTGAAAACCACTTGAATACAAATTTATATATCATTTCTCCTTTAATTTTGTTTTAATTTAGAAACTTTAAAAGCCAAACTTCCAATTTTTTTACAACTATAATTTTCTAAAATAGATATAAGTAAAATATAAATATAAAATTGATAAATAGATTTTTTCCTTGCTTATACATAAATATATAATTATCTGTTTCATTGACATGTCCCTATTATATCATATCTTGATTTTTTTATTTTTTTTTTTAAAGTCTTGTCAGCCTGTTTGTGTTGTATTGTATCCGTATTCATGCTTACTAGCGACACAAATACGACACCTTGATTGAAGTGTTCATGCTTCTTAGGATATGATGAAGTGGAAGTTCAAATTATTGGTGAAATCCGTTCAATGTTTTATGATTTGAGGTGTGCGATCGAAGTCAATGTTGCCTTCAAGATATCACCTTTCATTTGACTAACTGCCCTATATTCTATCCTTGACTTGGAGAATATTGCTAATAGAGGTTTTAGTCTGGCCTTGGTGATATACATCCTGGAGGGCAGATAAATCAATTTTCCGTTTGTTGTCCTTTGCCGAACTGTGTAATTCACTGGTATGGTGGTTTTGTGCTCCATCTATATTAGGTTTAAGCTGGTGGATATCATAGAAGAGGTTGAAGAAGGTTTGGTTGGTGGTTTCCGTGTGTGATGTGAAATGCGTGAAGGCTAGGAATTTGAGAATTATTGTGGGTGTAGAGATAGTGGTCAATTGGCTTTAGTGACCTAAAACCTTAAGCTGATTGGGAGGGGACAATGTTGTCAGTTATGTTAGACTTGATTTCTCCTCAACCAGAACATGTGGCAAGACATTTTTTTTTTTTTTTTTTTACAAAGTATGGCCTAAAATCTTATGCTATTTGGGAGGGGAGTAATTTAGTACTTACTGTAAACTTATCCTCTCAACAAGGCTTTTGTCATTACTTTGTAATTTTTACTTTGGGATTAGAAGAATGTATATTTTTCCTTTTGTAAATTTGATGGAGGATTCGTAGATTAATTTTGTTGATGGCCTTTCATTTCCATGTTGCATAAACCTATAAATCTTACTTCTTTTGGGAGTTTTTGGATGGTATTTATTAAATAGAAAGATTCTTTTGTCTAGTCTTATTGCTTGCTTGTCTTGTGTCTCAGGTCCTTGCCTCTAAATCACCAGCTCTTTTAAAATTTCACGAGGATCTTATTAGCCTGGAAGCTGCGTCAAAGGTTAATATGATCTCTCTTTCTCATTTCCGTTTTGAATTACGTGATAGAAAATGTTTCAATTGTTTCAATTGGCACTTCCTTACAGATACAATTGAAATCCTTAGCAGAAGAAATGCAAGCTATTATTAAGGGGTTAGAAAAAGTAAAACAGGAGTTGAGTGCATCTGAGAATGACGGCCCTGTATCCGAGATTTTCAGAAAGGTATCCCAACATCCTCTGAGATTTTTCATTTTGTTATCCTTTCTTCAAATTGTGGAAGAAGGCCTAAACTGGATATCATACCCTACGAAGGTCTTTGTAGACTTGTGACACTCACTCTGAAAATATGTATATTTTGATCTAGAAATTATTCTGAATTTAATCCTGTCAATTTCAGTTTAGATTTTGAAGCAAGTTTTATATTGAAAATCTTTTAAAATGTTTTGTCATTTGAGTTTGTTTTTCTTTTTTGGTGCTATTGTTTTACTGCTGATAGTAATGTTATTTGCAATTCAGACATTGAAGCAATTCATAGGTACTGCTGAGACAGAGGTGGCATCTGTAACAAATTTGTATTCAGTGGTGGTAATTGTCTATGACTAAACACTTGTTGAATCAATTATTTGAGGACTCTTTTTCTCCGTCTGTCTGTCTTTGTTTGTCTTTTCCTTTTTATAAATATTATAGCATTTGTGGTGGACAGGGTAGAAATGCAGATGCACTGGCCCTATATTTTGGTGAGGACCCTGCCCGTTGCCCGTTCGAACAAGGTAGTATAACAATCATCAATCCCTACCCCATTTCATATGAGCAAGGTTGCCTATTATCAATATTATTATTATTAAATTGCATTAGGGAGAACATTATGACCAGTGTGCTACCCTGCTTGCCCAACCACCATAGACATTATGTTTAATGGACTCCTCTAAACTTGTGAAGTATCTATGATGGACATTAGACACTTGGATATCTGTGATAAATTTGTTCAATATTTATAGTTCGACATGCACCCAATAAGAATACATAATAGTAGTCATGATTACTATAACTCCGCGTATATGGTCTAGCAACCCCACTCATTCGAATGCTTTGCAACTTATTTCTCTCAATACATCACATAATAGGCAACACCTAACAGAATAGCATCCAGACCACCTTCTCCCCCGAATACCATCAAATCCGGTATTCAAATCCACTTTTGCAGGGGGACAAAACCATAACTTTATAATGTATTTGGAAATGATGGAGATGTACAGCTATAGAAGCTATAGAGAGCTCCTTGATAAAGATTTAGAGAGCAATAAGAGACTTGATTATGCCAATACTTAATTCTATTGATGCATCATACTACAAGTATCATTGCTTAATGTCCTGTTTATAGTTAAGAAAATCTAACTATTGTATGACCCTAATGGGCTATGAAAAAATTGTCCACAAGGGGATGACCCTAATGGGTTGGGCCTTGGACATGGGCTGGTCCCACTGTTCCCCAATGAAAGAAGGAAAAGAACACTGGTCCCAACTGATCGTTGTCCTCGAGATGCTGATCTATGTAAACGTCAACTGGGACAATATTCAGATTATAACTTGGTTAGATTCAAAAGGCCGGGATTATTTAGATTATAACTTTTTTGTGTGTGTGTTTTATATAAATAAAATTTTTGAAGAAAAGTTGAATAATATGTTCATAAATCTTTTTTCTATCTATATTAATAAATATAAACCTGCTGAAAATTGTCATCATTTGGACAAAAATAATCTAAAAAATATGTAATCATAAGTTTGTATAATGACAATTATGTATTACTGAACATGCATATATATTTTTATAATTAAAATTAAAATTTTACAATAACTATTACAATTAAAATGATTAATAAAGTATTATAGTATATCTATTACCATACTTATATTAAAAGAACATTTTATACAGAAGAATAGACTGAATAGTAGTATATTAAAATCATAATAGGTCAGACCAGAACCAAAATATTTGCATTAAAACTAGTGAGTTTTGGTTGAAATATGTTGAAATTGAACGAAACAATGGAATTTCTGAGTTTTGTTTCAATTTCGATATACAGACTAAATTGAAATTCATTAAAATTGAGATATGATGACTAGCTAGTAGTTTCCATGTAAAAATAAAGGTGATGGCTAAACATCTGAAAACATAAACATGTGATGACTAAATCGAAATACGCTCTTTACATCGATTTTGTCGCTAGCGGTTCCTATTTGATGTCTTGTATTTTGTGGCTTCTGCCTAGTTTTCTTTCTGCCCTCAATTCTAAGTTGTGGGATTCAATTGACTCTGTGGCTTCGTCTTGTTATAGTTTTTTGATAAGTAAACTAATTAGGGTAAAAGGTACACCTTTGAAAGGTGTAGTCTTTGTCAAATTATTTCATATATAGATACTTTGTGAAACCCAAACGATTTTATTAGCTTCTATGGGTTTTCCTAGCACCATTTTAATGTTTTTCCTTGTAAATATGCTAATTTATCTTGCTCTTGAGTTCTTTTGATTCTTAACTCTTTTGGTCTACTAGCCCTTTTTCTCATATTCAGTGACTTATTAATTTCTGTAGTTACTTCGACCCTCTTAAACTTTCTGAGGCTGTTCCGGAAAGCACATGAAGAGAACTGTAAACAGGCCGAATTGGAGAAAAAGAAAGCTCAGAAGGAAGTTGAAATGGAGAATGCAAAGGGGATTAGTTTAACAAAGAAGAGTGGGAAATAGCAGATATTGATTGCCTTAATTCCCAGCATGGGGAATTTTTGTTCTTCTGTCAGAGGTCCACCCAGGTGTTTATTGAGTGGTGTACCAGAACTCTTTGTCCAAAGACTAGCAAGGAACGCCCCTCTGCTATTGGTGCTATGATTTACCTTCTAAGGGGGTTCAAGAAATTGAATGGAAAAAGGCTCTTTCCCGAGGCCCATGGACGTTAAACTGTCTTTGGACTTGTCAGCCACACTTGCTGGAGTGAATGCCATTCCTCCAGTCAGATGCTTGCAGCTGGCTGATCTGTCATGAAAGATATCAGGCAGTTTCACCGGATTTTCACAAATGATTGGTGATTATTTCTATCCTCCGAATGGAGGAAGTTCTCTATATGATTTATGAGAGGAATGGATCTGGCCCTTTCTCGGTTCTTATTATAGAAAAAGAAAACGAAAAGCTTTTGGTAATTTTGGGTCAGTCCTTCAATACGCTAGGCGTAGTATTGGCTTTTGTTGTTCATCCGGCACCAGAGTGATTGCCCTCGGGACTGTAAAGCACGACCCCGCAATGTACCATGAAACCTGTACAGAGCCCTAACCTTGTACCTTTATTCAAATTTAATTCTTTCACTGTAACATAGCGGTAGGATCTTCTCTTTTATATTGAGATTTTGACAGGAATTCATCAAAAAAATTTTGTATAGAAGATTAGGATAAGCAGAGAAGTACGAGAAGCTCTCTCTTTTTTGTGCAATTGTAATATAGCCAAAACATAGGCTGTTGCTTTAGCAACTGATTGTTTCCGTCATTGGTTCTTACATTAGTTAAAAGTATTCCCATTCATTCAACATCAACAGTTCTTTTCCTCGTCCTGTACTCTGTTATTTTGAAAACAGTTTTGCTTCATTTTCATGCTTGTGACATACAAGCAATGGGTTAATGCCCAGAGGTTTGAAATTCAGAAGATCATATCATTTGGTTGTATTTTGTGCTTTTCAGCAGCACAATTATTATTGTAACAATGTTTTGGAATTCTTTAGTTTACTAATTCTGCTCTTTCAAGAATTTGGGATAGTCTCAAATGCGTGCGCTTGTTTAAGAAAATTCAGACATCTTTTGAGGAGAAATGCTATCTGTTTATCCATACAATAGTGAACAGCCGCCATTGGGATTCATGTAGATGGATGGCTGAGATGGAAAAGTGATGCGCATTTTGAGCTGGATGCATGAGGTTGTTCCATGACTTGGAGCATGCGATCAGGCCGTTATATGTGTGCCACGCAAGTATATTTCAGTGGAACTCACTACCAATGCACTTGTGTGGCGCACATTGAATGGCCTGGTGTATGAGCACGTAATAATTTTCCCATGAGAAGGGGGATTGGAGAGTAAGGGGAAGATGAAGATGGAATGGGAGAAGTCTGCATTTTATTCTATTTAAAATGTTTGGAAGTGTATTGTAATTCATACTGATTCGCTGGGATGTTGTTCACTTCACTTGTTTCCAAATAAACTTTTTGTCTTAGCCAGTCTACATATGATGCATAGGTTCTTGGAGTCTTAGTGTCCATGTTATGGAACTGGTATATGGGCAAAACTGAAACCAATAGCTGCAGCAGCCTCCAAGGTTAGGGTATTAGTAGTAGCACCAAGTGGGAATAGGAATGGGTAATTTTTTTACCCCCAAGATTATTTTTACTTTATCTTACCTTATATTTTTAAATGTAACACGACATTCTCGTAGTTGTGA
>QLOD02000013.1:30415926-30429315 GCA_003260245.2 Sideroxylon spinosum | reverse complement strand
TGATTGACTTCATCTTCTAGACTTGCTCCAATCATTTGGTCCTTTGCTAAACTTGGTTCAGCTTCGACCTTTATCTCGCCTTTGGTTCTCTGTAACAAAGGCATGAGCTTATTCTGCGCCTCTTTTTTTCTTGTCTTTTCATTAAGCAAGAAAACATTGGACCATGTCCATAGTAATCAATCCACCAGGGGCTGAATTGCTGAAAGACGCAATCAAGGTCTTCCAATTATCTGGAATAGTGCTTGTATCTCGTCATCCAAACTCTTGTTAATAGTAGCCATCTAGTTTACTAAGCTCTGAAAGTTGCTTAACTGCTCGGTAACCAAATTTCCATCTCTATACTTAAGATTTACAAGTCTTCTCATGAGCCGAGCCTTCTTCCAGACCATCTTCCTTTCGTACATGTTCTCTAATTTTGGCCAAAGACTATATGCAATGTCTTTTTGGCAACATGATGCAGGATGCTTATGTCGATCCGGATTATGCTGACAGCTTTCCGATTGATCTTGGTCTATTCTTTATCTTTTCATTCTATGGACTTTACACCTTTTGCTCGATAAGGTCAACTAGATCTTTACAATAGAGTAGGTTCCCCATCAGTGGCTTCCAAATGGTATAATTTGAATAGGTTAGTTTTATTGTACTACTTGATAACTCTTCCATTTTACCTTTTTTGGAGTAAAATTGATCAAAACAGACCTCGCAGTTGAATTTGAAATGTCAAAAAACCCCAAGAAAGGCCTTTTTAGAAATCCAAAACCTTTGGTCAAAGCCCGATCAACATGGTCAAAGTCAACACCACGTGTTAAATTATGAGTGGCCCACGTGGCTGAGATGATGACATGGCAATACTAATCTCCACGTGTCAAACATTGACTAGTTCTAGTGTTGCTGACATGGCCTACTTATTGGCTTCTTGCGATGATGACGTGGCCTGCTTACTTGGCTTCTTGCGATGCTAACATGGCACATACGGGATGACGTGGCAACCCTAATTGAGATGGTACTTCTCCACGTGTCGAATGACTATTGGTCCATATGTGGTGACTTGGCTGCTTGGTTTACTTAACAAGAATTAATCTTGAAGCAATTACTTTGCGCATCCTAAGTTTTCAACTTGGGACCCCTGATGTATAATGCCAGAAACCTAGCCAACTCACTAAGGCCTTGCCTTGTGCAAGGGTAGTGGGTTAATAATACATATATGAAAAAATTGGAATAGTTTCTACCTCACATTTTTCTCTAACAATGTCGATTGTGCCTTGTTTTTCTGGAAAAACTCCAACGTGGCTCATGTGGGAGCATCATGTGGTTTCTGGCAATGATATTTATATCTTTGAACTCGGCTCTGGGAGTGAAACACAATAATGTGCTCAAATCTAGGATTCGAGCAACCCTGATAGATATGAGAACTTCAATCTATTTTTGCTCGATTCAGTTCTGGTAAGCCTCTAATGGCTCTGATACCAGTTGTTGGGATAAATTGAATAATAACAAACTTAATTGGCAGAGGAAATCAATATAGTTGCTATTATGAACTCAAATAAATTTACAGACACAAGTCTCACACAGAGCTTTTATATATCTCTTTTTCTCTTTGATCAGGTTCTCACTTCACTCCACTAGCCTCACAACTTTGCTTTGCTTCTTATTTATAGACAAAAGCTTGAGCTAACAGACAAAGAAAAAATCGATACAATAATGCACATACTCATGAAGTCAACAATTGATACTGATATAGTGGCTGCGTTTTGGCGTGGCTTCTATGGGTGTAGACGTCACCCAACAATAAATTCGAATATGAAAATTTAAGTAGGGCGGCGTCGTTTTGGGATTATTGTAGGCACCTTTGTCATATTTACAGTATTTATTTTTCAGTCAGGTTTTTTTTCCTTCTCTCTATAGTTAAAGGATCAAATGTACATTATTTTCGTACACACAGAGAGAGACTATTTATAAACTTTGAATTCATAATCAGTAACTCGCAATGATTATTACTTTAACTTGTTTTCAAATTTTTTCTCCAAATCGAAGATAGCCTATAGATTTGTGCGATGCACATCTTGGATCATAGGCAACCATTGGATAAAGCTGATCCAACTAGAGATGTTGATTGGGTTGGATTTGGTACCCATTTTTCCATTCTTGTACCGTTTATTAATACTTTTATTCGTCATCACCTTTGTTTTTGTCGATATGCAAAATTTTATGCCAGTATTTATTTCAAAATAAAATTTATACAATATTAAATAGATAAATTACACTTAGCTCTCCCTTAACATTTAAATAATTATACTTAGTACCCATAATATTTAAATTTATACTTGTTTCTTTTATTTTGAGATGTTAACATTGACCTATTTTTGATAAAATCAGTTAAACTAACCAAAATTTTAGGTATTTTTCTTATTTTACCCATCCTCTCACTTCTTATCAGTTTTTTTTTTTTAAATTCTCAAAAATGTTTTTTTCTTTCACTTATTTAAACTTATTTTTGGGAATGTACAAAAAAAAAAACGACGAACATGTGAGAGAGTGAAGGATAGAATAAAAAAAAATCTAAAATTTTAGTTATTTTAATATTTTATGTTAAGTTTTAGTGGTTAGTTTTATTGAAATGGGATCAATGTTAACAACATTTCAAAATAAGGAAGGTAAGTCCAACTTTTAAATGTTGTGAGTATGAAGTGTAATTATTCAAATATCAGGAGAAGGCATGTGTAAATTACCTATATTAAATTAAAATAACATCACATAGTATTTATTAATAATAAAAATTGTACGCATAAACAATTAAGGTTAATGTAAAATAAACAGTTATGGGGTGAGATAAAAACAATTATTTTCGTCCCTATACTAGCTATGAGTCATCGCATCTAGTATGGATGAATTGGCCATCTAGAAATAATGTCGAACGTCATTTATGGCAAAATCACTTGGTCGATGTGTGGGAGCAAAAGCGGATCCAAAAATTTTACTAAAGAAGCACCAAGCACTCAAAAGGAAAATGAGCTAAGTCAAAATTAAGAATGTTGGAGAAATGATGTTGTTTTTCGAGGAAAAGAAAATTATGTCTAAAAATTAGGGGTGGACATCATTCTCTTGACCCGAAGAACTCGCCTAACCCAACCTAATATTTGTAAGGCTTGAGTTTGGGAATTTAGCCCATACGGCTGCGCTGGGCCAATTTTTTTAGCCCGAATCTATTTTCAAACTGGGTTTGGGTCTAAGCATCGTAGCTCAGCCCAGCCTAATCCCGTCCAAAATTAATAAGTGAGTTAGCCAAAAATCTCACACCACCCCCACAAATAAAGCCATAGCCCCACTTTTTTTTCTCTTCCCTCACAAACCTTAATCTAAACACAACTGCTCTTCATCTCTTCGCAGTCAATAATATAAACTCTATATCCCTCACTCTCTTATTCGTTTCTTCGGCCTTCACTCTTGTTTCTTGTATCTTCTTCGTCTCATTTTCTCTTATCAATGTCTCTTATTCTCTCTCTCCAAAACCCTCTAATCTCGTCGATGAATCAACATTAGGGTTTAGATTCATAGTTTTCAAGCCGATATCAGGTTGGGTTGGGCTTGGGCTCAGTGCTCAAAGAATCGGCCCGAATGAGCCCAGCCCAAACCCAACCTAATCTAGCCATGTCTACCCCTACTAGAAATTAAATCATGGATTTATTTTTTCACAATTTAATGGTTCAACAGCAGAACTTGAGATTTAGTAAGGATGTCATTCGTTGCAAAATATATATATATATATATATATATATATATATATAATTATTAAGTTTTGCTATTTTATATGATTTACTATATTATATATTATATTTATTGATGTTATGTATAAAAGTATTTAATAGTATAGTGTAATAATGTATTTTATTTCACAAAAATGGTTGGAATTGATTCTTAAGAGTGCTAATTAAGTCGATCTAGAAAGAGAGAGAGAGAGAGAGAGAGTAATTCTGATGATAGTAGTGATGATGATCTTGAGAAAAAGACGGATATACATATATAGGACCAAGAAGAGTCATTTAGGCTATGGGCTAAGGTATTGTATTTTACTAGCATAAATTTATCCTTGTGTTGGTGAGATTATGTATGCTAAGGACAACTCTCAATGATCTTTATCTAAACTAGTTAAGAGAGTTTAGACAAACTTCTTATTCTAGTCATCAAACCATTAAACCTAGCGTCCTTGCAAATAAATGAACCCTGTAGTTTCAGCTAAAATAGTAAGGGTATAAAGGTAATTTCATATATTAATATTGAGGGTATAAATATAATTTCATAGTTTTGAATTGGTTCAAAGTTATTTTTTTTTATGAAAAATCTAACAAAAAGTACATCAGTAAGCGTAATAGAAATCTTATAGGATTTAGGTAGATATTTCTGAAAACTCTGAGATTTTTAGTGTACAAGATTTAGACTATATGAAGTGTTAAGTGAAATAAATTTTATAAATAATAGGCAATGTTTTGATTGTTAAGAAATTTAGATGAATGGATTTAATGTTAAATTATATTAAAATATTAAAAAATTTAATTTACATAAAAATATATTAAAATTTTATAATAATTGGTATTAAGATATTACACTCATTACTTACAAATGATTTCAAATAATTGATCATTTCTCACAAATGATTTCAAATAATTGTTTTTATAATGTTTTAAATTTATTAATTAAATTTCTTAAATTTATGGAATCAAAATTAATAAAATTATATTTGATTTTTCTTTAATAAACAGTATTACATCCTTTCATTACAAATTGTTTGATACAAATGCAACTTTAAAGTATCGTATGTCAGGGGCCGATTGGATGGAGTAAAAGGTCTCCTCTAAAACTTTTACCCCCTCATAAGTGCGGGTCCCACATTTATATCCTCCTCTTAGCTTTCCCCTCTCCTTAGCTTTTCCCTCATTGGGAGATAATTTTTGGGCACCCCAAAGGCTAACCAAAAGTTATCCCCCTTAAGACTCTTGTTTTTGACGTTTTTAGTTCTCGTTAACAGTTTGTTAATTTGATCAAAATAAATATAATACTAATAAAAAAATAATAGATAAGCTAACAAGTCAAATAAATATAATTAAAAAAAATTGGATAATAACCAACCATTTAAAATTACATATTTAAAAAAAAATTCTTTAAATAAATTTATAAAAAATTAAATTTTCAATGAAATAAATAATACAATTTCAAATTGTCCAAAAATAATTAAATAAAGTTGGTTTTGTAATTTAATATTTAATTTAATGGATTACAAAGTTTGGGACATCACGAGGGTAAAAGAGTCATTTGATTACTTTTTCCATCATTCACCTCTCTTATTTATAAAACATCTAAACCAAGTCAAAAGTTATCCCCCTTTCCATAAACATCACATCAATGCAGACCAATTCTCTAAAAATAATACCATCTCTTATCTTATACCTCTTTAAAACTTATCTCCTGAAATTTTAATACCATTCAATCAGAACCTCAGCGAGTAACAATTTCATTTTACTCCGATTCACTTTTCCAAGCAACCAAGCACAACATACATCCTTGTTTCGCTGTTTGGTTGGTTTTGTTACTAACTCTCAAAATTTCAATCCCCCAAGTCCCTGACTAGGCAGTGAATGGGGTAATATTGTCTGTTTTTCTTTCTATTGATATATATATTTATATATATTTACAGAGTCAGCAATTACAGAAGCCAATCGTTGCAGATAAGCAAATCTGACCTGCCGTTTGACACGTGTCAACCGCTTAAATTATTGTGAATTTCATCGAGGATTTTGGGTCTTTTTCCGAGGAGGCGACGAGGAGATAGGTTGGTTAGTTGTAGAGGGGTAGAGGGGGAGGACAAAAAAAGAAAAAAAAGAAAAAAGCACCAATCTTTCTCTCACTACCTAAAGATTTTTAGCGTGAATGGCAACAGCTTCGTTGAGTACGTCGACTCTTGCCCAGTTCCAGATCAATGGGTTTGGTGGGGGTCTTTCGCTTCAAAAGCAATCTCTCTCCCCTTCCAGAGTTCTTTCCTTCACGAGGTACTACCCATCTCATGATATCTTCATTTTTTTTTTTCTTTTGGATATTGTTTCTTTGTAGTATTTTTGGGGTATTTTAAGATTAAAAAACTGCACTGATTATGTGGTGGCTTGAAAAACCCAGTCGAGAAACCAATTGGGTTCTTTTGAATTGCTCGATTTATGCAGTTTGGTTAATTGCAATGTGTAATTTTTCAAGTGTTATTCAAAGGAAAGCTACTTTGGTTTTTGGTTGTTGACGGGTCTGTGCTTGTGAAGTGTAAATGACAATATTCTACTTTGATGTGCTAAATTTAGAATATTTGAACTGGAAATCTTAAGTGAATCTACTTCTCGATTGGCATGGAAGAAAATAAAAGAGAAAATGAAGTAAAATGGGTTTGATTTGAGATTAACCTTTTCTCCCAAAATAGAATTTATTTCCAAATAATAATTCTTTCTCATAATAGTTTTCTTACAATTAAACTAACTAATTTGGATCGCAACCAACTAATTTGGGTTCATAACAAAATCTTTTTGCTTTCATAAGTTAAGTTTAATGAGTTGTTGATGTCTTTCCTTCGGTTAGAATAAGGAGAGCGAAAGCTTGAGGACGAACGTGTTCCTTGTATTGAATTAATTGAATTTTGTATGCTTGTATAGATACATTTTGCACCATTGAGCTTTTTACTAAATTCCACTTTAGGGTTTGGTATTTTAATTATAACGATTAAGGGCATAGGAATTCAATTTGTTGCAATGTTAGTCCTCCGTCATCCTCCGTTACAATTTCATTTACTTGTGCATTTACTGTTTTACTCCTCAATTGATGGCCACGTGTGCATTTATTTGCTGAATTGTAAACTGAGGGTGGCAAAGGCCTAACATTGTAATAAATTGAATTCTCAGGCCCTTAATTTTTACAATTAAAATGTGTAGATTGGATGAAAAGCTCAGGATGCAAAATGAAATTTACTTTATATATATATAAATAGAGGACAAGTACACTGAACAATGTTTGTAAAATTTTTAGAAATGTTTCCCAGCTTCAACTCGGCTTTTAGTCATATCATTCAATTCAGCTTTGTGGCTTTTGTTACCATCTGATTTTTTGACTAGGAGCTCCAATTTTTAGATTAAATTTATTCTGCTTTGTGAGCTAATAGCATTGGAATGTAGTAATCCTTTTCCTTGTGTTAATTGTCGATCTATGTTTGATTCTGCATTGTCATGGTAGCCAAACTTGCCTTGGCACTGGGAATGAAATCAAAGCAAGAGACAGGACTAATGGTTGGTTCTGTCTATTACATATGACTGAGCAAAAATAAAAAAATAAAGAATAAAAAAAAATAAGATAGGTGTGGAGACTAGAATGGGTACTATTTTCTGCATGGTGGCTGTTAGGTGCCTCAAGGATTTTTTATTTTTTTATTTTTCTTGGAATTTTGGACTCCATTTTCTGGTACATTCATTTGTCTTTTTATCTTTATGAATCCAGGAAAAAGCTTATAGTGAAGGCAAGCTCTCGTTTGGACAAATTCTCAAAAAGTGATATCATTGTTTCTCCATCAATTCTCTCTGCTAATTTTGCAAAGCTGGGAGAGCAGGTTCTATTTTTTATTTTCAATTTATTAGCTATATGCCTATATGTGGTTACTAAAGGTTTAGTGTTTAGAGTATTATTTCCATTTTTAATGCATCATGCTGGTTATTCTGTTGTCTACTGTATAAGCTTTTGCCCTTTTTAATGCATTTGAAACATGCTAAATTCCTTGCTGCTTTGAACGCTTAAATAATTCAGCTAGTGACACATTCCACTGAGTTATCTGCCAGTTGCTTTTATCAATATCCACTGAGTTATCTGCCAGTTGCTTTTATCAATAAACTTTTCAAGATCAACTTTCAATTCGTATCTGGATTGCATCAAGCTGTAACACTTGAGATATGGGCTGATCCTTCTTGGGCGCTAGAGTTAAACTCTTTTATATATATATAGGTAAAAGCAGTGGAGTTGGCAGGTTGTGACTGGATTCATGTTGATGTGATGGATGGCCGTTTTGTTCCGAATATAACAATCGGACCTCTTGTGGTTGATGCATTGCGCCCTGTAACAGATCTTCCATTGGATGTGCATTTGGTATTCTTCAATCTTTATGTCGTAATTAATTCTTTGTCAAGTTAAAGTTGATTGAGAATACTGTTACTAATGTGAACAAATTGTTGCAGATGATTGTGGAGCCAGAGCAGCGAGTGCCTGATTTTATAAAGGCGGGAGCGGACATAGTCAGTGTCCATTGTGAGCAATCTTCCACTATCCATTTGCATCGTACAATTGATCAAGTAAGATTTTCTCTAAACTTGTGATTGCATATTCTGTTGTAATATAGATTAATTTGATTAGTATCTGTCAGATTTTGGTTTCAAAGTTAATGAGGTTTTAAAAGCCAAAATTAAAAAAAAAAAAAAAAAATGCACTCTATTATGCATCTCTTATTTGAAAATGAATTTACTTTTCAAATTTGTGTAAAATAGTGATCCTCAAGTTTATTAGATTTATTTGGAAAATAGTGATCCTCAAATTTATCAGATTTATTGGCGAGCCCAAGTCAAGCATGCTCGTTGGCCTGTGATCAAACTTGTTAATGTATAAATTTAATGAGCAAACAAGGTTTTGCTAACAAACAAACAAACCAGCTTTTCTAATTTACCAAAACTACTTGTAAATTAATAAACAATAAAGTATAACTAATTTAAATTATTAATAAGTAAAGCCAAGTCATTAAAATCTCATGAGCAATCTTAGTTAATCTAATTATATGCATGTACACGAACACTTAAATTAGCATATTCACAAGTTATAAATGAGTATATTCGTAAACAATAAACAATTTTATTCACGAACCTTATCGAACCATGCTCACCCATACTTGAGGTTGGCTCGTTTATTTGTTAGGTTTGAAAAATATATTCAAGCTTGTTCATTTACCTTGTCAAATGAACATATACAAGCTTGTTTGCAAATTGTTAATCGGATACTTGGTTCATTTGATGTGAGATCTTTTGGATATGTTGTAATACCACTGTAACTTATTGGGTAAATTATCAGTAGTTTGACAAATTTAAATAAAACTGATCCAATGCATTCATACCCTATGTTTTTTGAAAGGATATTTTGTGATATATCTGCCTAATATCATTTCACAGCTTTAAAAAATCTCAGTCACAATAAAATGCTTCTGGGATGTTGTCTGTAGGGTCAAAATCTAGTTGCATTAATTATGATGAGAGAGGAGCCAAAGTAGCATTTTTTATAGGAATGCTTCTGCTTTTTGTTTCAAATTAATGCTTATGGCACAAAATGGACTTCCAGTGATATTTATTACGTCTTTGTTGTATTTTTGAACTTTTAGGATCTTCTTCTGCTGTATGCTTGCATCTGTTACTTATGTCACAAAGTTATATTTTGTATACATATATATTCCAGCTTTGATATAGTTGTTTTCACATTAAATTGCAAATGGAGATTGCTTTTTCTATTTCCTTAACTAGTATTTCCTTTGACCAATAAATTTTTTCCTTAACTAGTAATATTTTTTTTTTTTTTTTTTACCAACAAATTTTTTCTTATGTTTTAGATTAAAGGTTTGGGAGCCAAAGCTGGAGTTGTCTTAAACCCTGCTACCTCGCTAACTACAATAGAATATGTCCTCGATGGTAAGATCTTTTTCTCATCAAGGTAGTCCTTTTGCTAAAGTTCTTAAATAAAACTCTCAGGGAAGGATATTTTCTGCTGATAATTTTTTTTCCCTTGACAGTTTTTCACTGTTTTAGCAATGCTGTGTGAATTTTGTCTACACAAGGGACTAAGTGTTGAGTTGAATAATTTTTTATTTTATTTTGTGTGTGTGTGTTTGTGAGAGAGCGAGCGAGAGAGAGAGAGAGGTGACCATGGGTTCTTTGTGCAAGCCAAGGTGAAGAAGCATAAATGGCTAATTGGTTCATATAACTGAAAAGACTGGAACCATTGGAGTAGCTGAGCGAAGCATGTTCGGAATTGGAATAAACCTTGATGCAGACCCTACTAGCAGGAACTTTTTTCTTAAGTAAATTGAGAAACGAACTTGTAAATTATTGCACCAAGCTTACCCCTTTTTGTGCCTCCAAACTCAATATCGGCCAGACTGCCCTTCAGTTCCATGTTAAAAACTAGATGAAGAAGTTGTTACTGTCAAAATCTTCATTCCATCATTTAGGTTCCCTGTGGTCAACCGGAGTGGAATAATCAAGATGATCTTTTTATTTGGTTACAGTGGTTGATCTGGTCTTGATCATGTCGGTGAACCCTGGATTCGGTGGGCAGAGCTTTATTGAGAGCCAAGTTAAGAAAATCTCGGATTTAAGAAGAATGTGTGCGGAAAAGGTAATTGCATTCTTATTTCTTGTATAGAGTCCTTGCAAGAAAATAAAATAACAATCTGTCTTTATTTTGCAGGGGGTCAATCCATGGATTGAAGTAGATGGTGGAGTTGGTCCCAAGAATGCATACAAGGTTTACCGTTCAGAATCATATGCCTCCTTGTTTCTTACATTGATGTCTGCCCTAAGTAGTATTCTCTCTCTATAATCAAACGCTGTCTGGGTGGTGCGTTGAACTAGATATAATTTTATTTATTTTTTTTCCCAACCATTTCTCGCACATTAACACTAAGAGGTTGTAGGGTGCTGTTTTCAATAGTAAATAATGTTCGCTCTGCGCAACTGCACAATCACAGCCCTCTATTTTGTTGGGGCCCATGGAATGAATGGTTGTGATCTTGTGATCATGATCTATAGTGCCATTTGAAATTGTTATAATGCTGGCAGGTTATCGAGGCTGGGGCCAATGCTTTGGTTGCTGGTTCTGCTGTCTTTGGAGCTAAAGATTACGCTGAAGGCAAGTACACAATTTCTATTACAAGTCCTCAAAATGAAAATATAAGTCTATTATAGAACATGGGGAAAAACTGTATTTTAACCTCAGTGTGTTATGACTTACAGCTATAAAAGGAATAAAAGCCAGCAAAAGCCCTGTTGCTGTTGCAGTATAAATTTTGAAGTCCAAAAGACCATATTCAAGTCAATGTGCAGGTAACTTTTGTGCGTCCCTCTCATTTATGTTATTTCTGTCTTGCTACAAATTCCAGTATTTTTCTTTTTCCTTTAAAGCGCGATTGAGTCTTTAGGATCAAAAACAAAAAATCGTCATCAAAATTTGAAGTCAGCATGAGAAATTATGATAAAAGAAAATTGGAATGAGAGTTGCTTCATGGGAAATGTGGTGTTAAGAACATTAGAAGTTCTAAATATGACCAAGTTATGTGGGTTTAGGTCCCTGAAACTGCTGTAGGAAAATGAAAGTTGGAGTTAATTGAAATATTATCAAAAAATAAATTTGTTTTTTCGTTTTCGAAAATCCTTCAGTTCCTGAGTAAAGTTTCGGTGTGCTTTGACACAGTGAATGGACAATAATGTCCGGACATTTTGATATTTTGAGTTTTCTGTGAGCACTTTCATACACTACTCACACCTGCAGCGGATGTGTGCCTGTACTTGGGATGGGGCTACATTGTGACAATAGGACATGAATTACAAAAATATAGGTATTTTTCTAATTATATATATGTATAGAACCCCTCCTAGAAATTCATGACTCTTCCTGGAAAATCAAAAGCTTGCTAGGGGTTGGAAATATTAAGGTGGCATTTGGTTTGCATTTCAATTTTCTGTTTTTTGTTTTCTGTTTCGTTTTCTTTTTTCTATTTTATGGGTTTTATGTTTTGAAAATCCCAAAACATAGAAAACACAAAATGCATTTGGTTTGACATTTTCAGTTTTTCATATTTTGAAATTTGCTTTGTTTTGGATTAAAAATGCTCAAAACGATTTTTTGTCATTTTACATTTCATGTGTAAATCCATTTTTTGTTTTCTAAAACAGATTTGAAAACACAAGTGATCAGATGTATTTTAAGTTGTTTTCTTTGTTTTTAAAAACGTAAAATAAAAAATGGGCTCAAAATAGGTATACCAAATGATACTTAAGTTTTTTGGTTGATTATTTTTGTGCAATCTTGACTGAAGCACAAATAAACTGTGTTTCTTTTATTATTTTTCCAAAACTGATCCAAGCGAAAGGTGATGTCTTTGAATTTGCAGACTGCACAACCACAAGGAGCAGCATATTGGGGGTTGCCTGTTGTTAGCTGTTAGATGATGAAAAATAATAAGAAATGTAAGTTCTGAAGAGGAGTGCTGTTGTTGTGACATAATTTGGGCATCATATCTTTGCATTTGCATATACAGGAATATAACGGCAACCTATTTTAATTCAGCACTCATCCCCCCGTAACATTATCCTACAATAAAGGGTTTGTGTTCAAAATTTGCAGTGGCTGTACAAGTTGTATACAACACTTGGTTCAATTTTTTTATTACCCGAAACTCCACTTGTGTAGGGTGTTGCTATTCGAGTCCTATTTTTTCTTCCACAGCCCAATTAAAATTTTCCTCTTTAGGACAAAAATGCTCTAATTCCAAATAACATCCTTACCCGTCATATTTTTTTAAAAGATACTTGTTGAAGAAATCAAACAATTTCAACAATTAGTTGTTGAAAAATTTAGCAGTTAATTTTGTAAACTTTTAGTACTTCCACACTAAAATAAATGAAACATTTTAGTAACTGGTTGCTAAAAAAATTAAAACAATTAAATACATTTTTTCCGTTTTGATATTTTTTTCAATGATCATATTACATTTCAATAGTATCTTACCGAAACAAGTACAAAAACATTATTAATTTTAAGAGTTTTAGAAACAAAATGGGTATTTTTGAAACTTGGAGAAATTATTGGGGAAAAAAAAACATAAGATGGGATTTCGAGAAAAAAAAATTAGAGTTACAATTAGTGACATCTCTTGTTTATTGTACTATTTAACAAATCATGTAGTTAATGAATAAATGGGATACATCTCGCTTAAATCACGAACCGAATCCGTAAGGTCTTTGTGGAATAGTATACTTATGAATCACTCGGATTAACCCTAGAAATTCACTTAATTCAACATAGAACTGATAAACCTCCTGAAGTTAGTCCGAGTGGCTTGTGTGTATGTTCTCCACAGAGATCACACGGGTTTAATTCCTGATTTAAGCTGAATGTGCGTAAGAGTAGCGTATATCTTTCCGGTTTACTCATCGGTTACATAGTTCATTGAGAATTATAACAAACCGGTGCAGGTTCTAGGTTACCCAAAAAAAAAAACATAAAACTGATAAAATGTGAGAAATTTTAGGTGGACCCAGTCCGGGCCACTCAGGGTTGTTTTCT
>QLOD02000013.1:30216919-30228746 GCA_003260245.2 Sideroxylon spinosum | reverse complement strand
GTAGAGTCAATATGTGTGTAAGTCTCATGTGCACTAGAATTGGCTTCTAAGTTAATTTCTTCCCTATATTGAGTTCGTTCGTAGAGTGATTCAACTTGTGCATTGTTAAGTTTAGTAGACCAGTAACCCCGGGGCTCCTCAGACTGGCCTTGTGTGAGTTGAGTGGGGTCGGGACATGCATATCCAAATAATTAGGCTCCACACAAACTCTACTTTCTAACAATGGATCATAAGCATCAGGTAAAGTAGAGGCATACAGGAAAAGGTCGGTGTGTCTTTTAGATGCATAAGGTTCAAAACTAGATTTAAGTCTTTCCTATGGCTTGGTGTACTCATAGAAAAATTCAAGGCATGACCATCCTTCTTCCGAGGTGAGGTCAAGAAACTCCCTACCCAAGATTTTATCAAATGCCCGGTGCAACTCACAAGGTAGAGCATTGTATAATGTGTTTAGGATGTACCCTAGTTCTAATCCATGACTTGGGAAAGTTTCCAAAAGGTTTTTAAATCTCTCCCAGCCTTTATAAAATGCTTCACCCTTCTTGAAATAAAAATTTTTGATTTGAAAGCGGAAGGTGAATTTTTAAAAATTGGGAAGAAAAGTTACAATAAAATCATTTTGTAACTCTTCCCAAATATCAATGGAGCAAATAGTAGCACAACACCAATCATCAGCCATTCTACATAATGATAACGGAAGAAAATTATATTTAAAAGAATTAGCCATATAACCATTCGTGCAATATAAACAAACTGACTCAAAAATTTTCTAGATGAACTCTAGGATCCTCATGTTCAAGTCCATGAAATTTAGGTAACATATGAAAGATATCTAAGCAAAAATAAATTTCATAAATGCTGCCTAAATAATCAATGAGTGGGTGGATGGGTTATGATGAACTAGAATTATAAGGAAAATAATCCATGTTCATGATATTTTTTATTTATTTACTTATTTTTTTTTTTTAAAAAGTAGAAAGGTAACCTAAACTTCCCTAATGAATCAAAACTACAAAAGTTCCTCGGTAACGGCGCCAAAAACTTGACCGCCTCATAAATGTACAGTTAAAAATAACCCCCAATATAAGGGCGTGCGGTGTAGTTTTACCTGGTGAGTCATGGATCGTATCCACAGGGAACTATAAGAATGAGCACTAAGGTTTCTAAGTTCTTCTAACCTACTATTCTCTTTTAAAACAAGAAAAATAAATAGCTTTTGAGTTTTGGAAAGGTTAGTTTCTTTTAACTAACTAATAAACAAATAAACTAAATTGCAATAATTAAATTAAACAAGAAATGAAAGCAATAAAACCAAGTATTCAAGATAATTAAAGATCCTGATCCAACCCACAACTCTGGGTGAACACTTTATTTTCATATTAGATGTGATTTTTATCTCAGTTTGCAGCTTACATTTAAAAAAAGTAAACCAGAAGATTTTATCATGAAAGCATTAATTCCAAGCACGGTTTTAAAATCACGTTCAGGATAAATAAAACCATGAAGATGTTATCTTGAAAACATTCTTTGGTCCAGATTTCGTTTCTTTGATTTCAAAATATAAAGAAAGTTTTAATCAAGTAACGTCATCAAGGATTCCAACAAAATATGATCGAGGTTACATGTTTTCAAATATTTTGAAGACCAAAAAAAGAAGAAAACCAAAAAATAAATCTAGTTGTCTCTTATATTTTCAAAGTATTAAGAAAATTCTAATTTTGTATAGTTATCAATGATTTCAAGGAAATATAATCAACTACACAAGTTTTTGAAAGTTTTGAAAATATTAGAAGACAGATCTAAAAAAACAAGAATCCTAATATACAATATCTACATTGCATGCTTGGATTCGTTCACATCTAATATTCAAATAAAGATCCAACCATCATTGATGGGTTGAATCAAGTACAAATCTACGCTAACATGATAAATAAATAAAAAAAACAGAAAAGAAAAGAGAAGGTAAAGAAAACAAACTCCATAGATGAAGATCCAAAAACTTATATTGACGTTCAAGAACTTGAATCCATAATATGAAGTATATAAACTATCTAAACTAATCCATTTTAAGAAAAGAATCTGAAATAATACAGAGAAAACAGTCCGTAGACGGCTGGGACGAACTCTCACAAACGGTTGTGCGTTGGGTATTTATAACCGATGCACAAACCCTAAAATAAGCAAGCGTCGTGTGTTCTCAGGTGCCCTAGGTGTCCAGACACCTAAAGGGGTTATCCGGACAGCAGTAGCTCCAAGCTCTAATTCTTTTGTCTTTTGTGGTCCTAAGAGTGTCCGGACACCATCGCTATGCTAGTGTTTCCACATTCGGCTACGATTTTGACCTTGAAGACGACAGATGCAGGTTTTGGCTAAAACAAAAGTTGTAGCTCTTTGAGTCTTCTTTCCATCCCAAAAAGAATCTCTCAATCAGAGTTGTGAGGAAGAAATTATGGTCGAAACAATGACAGGTTGTTGAGTTGGAACTTCAACTGCACACCACTTCAACCATCTTAAACTTCGGACCATTTCCTTCTCCTTAGCAGCCATGGTAAATGATCTTATTCCTTGGGATGGCTCTTGGAAATTTGAGGAAGTCTCGGTAATCCTTGGACATGTTGGCATTTGTGTCTTGAAGCAAGTTTCTCTATGCACGCTAAGTGGTCGGTGAAATACCCAATGACCCTTAAGTTCTTTTCTTGCACTTTCTTTGTTCCGGCTTTCCTTGGCTCTTTCTCATATGTACTCTTGGTATATTTTAGGCCTAAAACACCAAATTATATCACCTGAAACACACAAGCACCAAAACTGCATAGAAATGAGATAATGAAGCTAACACATAGCTATTACAAGCATAAATGCACAATTAGCATGCTCAATGAATATAAAATTATACAACATTGCATGCTAATCAATAGCCTTCTAGATGAAATACTTGATTTCGTCTTAGGCGCTAATGTTCCACACTACTTTCCATAATCTAAAGGAAAGAGCTGATGAAGAACTAGGATCCTTAAGGTGCAAACTTTTGTTTCCAAATGCTATATGATAACCTGATTTGATCGTATAAGTTCCTTGAGTAGAAAAGTGCTAAACATGGTTATCTTTTACATTGGTTCTCTAATAGAAAGGGATGGAAATATTGGATTTAATCTTATCTTCTGAGAAGAGTCTTTGAAGAATGTTAAGATCCTACTGGCAATAATAAACAGAGATATGTTCTTTCACCTCAGAAAGGAAGTAATTTTTGGAGGCCTTGGAGTGAGAACTTTAAAAGTACTGATGGTACAAGTCCATTTATCTTCAAATGTGTATGTCTAAAATTGAGTAGCTCTTTTCCTTAGCATAAGCTTGACTAAGCCTAACATGCCTTATTTCCTTTATGAGCATTCAAATGACTAATAAAATAAAGTAGAGTTTGGCCCCTAGGAGATTACGTTGTTTTAGAAACCTCAAGAACTATTTTGGAAGAAGGGCTTCGTTAAATGATTCATTATTTTCTATTCCAATCGATGAGTCATGTGTGAAATATCAATCAAATAACAAATGACAACTGTTTTGAGAACTACTTTTTTATTAAAGGCTACTATTGATGCATTATTTTCTACTCATTGATTAATCATGTCAAGACTACATGTTTAAGGTTATGATGGGCTGAGCAATATACAAGGTGAGCTCAAAGGCTTGAAAGCACTTGTTTGAAGGAGAATCCATATGCCTTTTATTTTCATTGTTTCGCTCATCAACTCTAATTGGTTCTTATAACCCTTACAAAGAGACAATGAACGTATAAATTCTTTAACCTTAATTCTAATATCTTGAATATTGCTGGAGCGTCGTGTAAGAGATGGGATATCCTTAGAGAAAAACAATATACCAAACATATTGAAGTACTCGATAAAGAAGAAATTATGAGTGGACAAGGCTTAAACCAAGAAACTACATTAAGACGATACGGTAATACTTGATTGGGCTGACGTTATATTATATTGGTTCAACTGATCACTATGTTTTCTTGAGTGCTATATTCACTTAAAATTGTTAGAGATGGTGGCTCAATGTCTTAACAAAGAAATGAAGTAGTCTTATTTGAGCTAACGCAATCTTATGATTTTGTATTCATTCTCCATTTTATGAAAAGCATATTGGGCACTACAAGTGAGATATCAAAAGAATTGTAAAGAAAAGATCAAGACATTCAGAATGCAATAGGGATTTTTGAACATCGCTCAATAATGGTTTGAAATTATGAGAATGAATGAGTAAGATTCTATGATGCAATACGTTTTAGCTTTTGCAATAAACATGACATTGTTATAGCAAACATGAGCAATTTATTTAAAGCTTGTGGGCATCCAAGATGGAGAACTAAAGAAATCACCAACTTGCAGCAAGTCAAATTTGAGTTGTTCAATGTCATCATAGATAGCAGTTTCAAGAATTAGAAAGATTGTTTCACTAAGGCAACGATAGAATTACTTCTTTGTGTAATATGTTTATACCTAAATGATTCATTCTCTGCTTAAAACAAAGAAAAGTTGATTTGTTTTGCTCAGTTTTATCTAGAAGAATTTTAAGTAATAGATCTTGCAGTAATTGATAGCCAACTACACATTTATATTATTAGTGTGCAAAGTAATGATAAGTTTTTTGCTCTAAAAGGTATATTGAAGCTCTTGTTGGAGAAGATGGTTTAAGCAAAAAAGAACTTGGTTTTTCCATTCATTTATATACTTATTACATTAGATTTGATTCTATCAATTGTTACTGCAATTACACAAAGAGCATTTTTTACTGTCCATATTCTCAAGAGTTGATTGCGTAATTTAACAGGGGATAAATGGATGAATAACAGTTTAGTTATATACATTGAAAAGGAAATATTTGATGACATTAATATGGAGTCATTACAAGACGATTTCAAAATATAAAATTCCTAGAGAACAATAGTAATTTAATCGTTTAGATTTTCATATGTAGCATCCCAAATGCCATGGCTCAAAGAAATCGGTGAACTTTTAATAAAAGGGACGCTGGCATCATATTGTCAATTTGAGAACAACATATCTCAAATTGAAATTTAATAGTCTAAAAACATTGACATGTTTTTAATTAAAAAAACATCAATACATTAAGACCTACAAGAGGCCGTTTGGAGTGTAATTTTTTTTTTTAAATTAACAAAAGTAAAATTTTTGGAATTTAGAGTGTAAAAAATTATTTTGAAGTGATGATTGGATGTTTGTATTTGATTTGATATAATTGTTAAAAATTATATAAAGTAACACGTAGCAAAATTTTAGTGAAAAATTTTAAAGAAATTAGAGTTTTTTTATAATTTAAAAAAATTGAAACTTTTAAAATTTTTAATGTCTTGGAACTTCAAATAGTTCTTCAATTTAATCAAATAGTTCAAAATCTGTAGTCCCGAATTTACACCGAAAACGAAATTAACCCCAAAACCACTTTTAATAGAAGTCTATCATGTTGCGATCTTATCCCTTTTTTTATTTTTGTTAATCGGTGTTAAATTATTGATGTCAGAGTACGATTGCGGATTAGACACCACACAACGGCGTGCGCATGGTTGTGGGGTATATGCTCTTAGTACTCTAGCTGCTTTTGTGTTCCTCCCCCACTATAAAATACACATACACGAGCCAATAAATCTTGCCACGAGCTTTGTATTGTAGCTGTGTGTAGTGTAGATCGATAGGGGAAGCATTAAAGAATGGAGGATGGAAACAATCAGGGTAATAATTATAGCAGAGATGGAAACGGCCCCCAGCTGCTCCGCCGCCGGGTCAACCACCAGTTCAGCCACCAGCTGTTGGGCAAGATTTACAGCGCCTTGGACCGATTGTTCCTCCGAGGAGAGGGAAAGTGCTGGAGAAAATCTTAAGTGACATAACTCAGCGGCCTTTTTCTCGGAATTGATCATCTGTTTCTGCTGCTGGTTGCAATTTCACTAGCTCTTGTACTTAATATATGTAAGCAATGCTTCCTGTTTTATGTATTTATGGGGTGTGGTTTCTTCTTCTCCGTCGATCTCAAGCCTTCTGATTCTTGCATACATATATATATATATATATATATGCTGAGAGAGAGCGCGGGGGAGATGTTTATGAACTTGATGTTACTAGGTAAGATGTTAGCTAGTGAAAGTGGTTCAAGCTTTTTCTTTATTTTGTTCGAAAATACTATTCCACCAATATAAGATGTATTTAGAGTTATATAAATTTATATAAATTAATAAAAGTTAATGTCTCGTATTTTATATAGTAAATAAAAATTTTAAATTTTACAGTCTCGTAATTCATGTTTGTAAAGATTTGTAAGATTTTGTGTTATTTTTTTAGTACCAAACGGTACCATCAAGAAATTTCAGACTTATTTGATAATACTAATTAACTTTTCGTTACTCAATTTTTTATTTTAATTTTTTTATAATTAAAATTATTTTATCATATTTTAAACTTCTTTTAGGTCATTAAAGGAAAAAACATTAAATTAAATGAAAGCTAACTAGCAAAAACTAATTTTTTATCTTTTTCAAACATAAAAAAATTAAATTTTTTAGTAGTTAATTTTTTTTTTCTCAAACCCAACCTAATACAATGATAAGTGTTGTACAGTAACATACAAGTGTCGAATATTTTACGTTATTTTGATCACTCTTTTTATAAAATTTTTCAAATGTCCTAACCGTGCAACATTATTTTTTGATAATTTTTTTTAATTGTTTAACAATAACCTTTTCTAAAAATAGCTAGTTGAGATCTCTTGTTGAGTTTGCTGCTTATGGATTTAAAGTAGCATATTGAAGAGGGTTAATTAATTTGATGAGCCGAACTAAAGACTTTCGCATTAAAGTTAAATTAATGTCCTATGACAACTACACCTTTGTTTAAAAAAAAAATTAATTCTACCAAAGAATATAGAAGTTGGCAAAAGATAATTAAAGAAGCCGATAATCTAATAACTTCCAATCAGGAAATAAGGGCGAAAATGCGAATTCAATGAAGAGTAATTAAGACGGGTCATGATCAAATGTTTTATCCTAACAAATTTTGATCTTTAGAACAGGCATATCATCCATAGGATTCTTGTGTACATCTTGGATTTAATTACTGAAATGTTTCCTACCCAACTTAATTCAATCAAAACCGTCCATTCACATTGTTAAGCGGAAATCGAAAACTAGTTTTTTCCAGCATCAGAAATTTCATTAAATGGGTTTTTACTGTGATCATTGATTCATTACAACGCAACAAACCACTTTTCTATTGGCAATGGAGGATAAAAAAAACAGAGAAGTGAGAAAGAGATTTTAAATTTGAAAATCCTTTACTCAACTCATTTGATTCCAAACTAATTACAAAGGCTCTATTTATAGAGTGGAAAAGGCATGAACATATATGAATCTACTAATTCCTCTAGAGTATTTTCAAATTCTAAAAGAGTCACACATACAAAATGGACGTACTCTAGCGTCATAGAAAATTTCATAATCAAGTCTGCCTTTCACACATCGTAAATTTTTTTTTTTTTGGGGTGATTTCCATGGTTCTGAATGAGGCTTCTCCATGAACTTCCTAATAGCAAACATTAAATCAGGTCTTGTGGTAGTTAAATACACCAAATTTCGAACTAAGCACTTGTAAATAGTAGGATTTACTAGCTTTCTTCCACTGTCCATGCTTAACTCAAGCCCAGTAACAGATGGAGTAGAAATAGGATTAGCATTCTCCTTCTTGAATGTTTTTAAAATTTCCCTTGCATATCTCTTGGAAATAAAAAAATTCCTTTGATGGATTGACCAACTTCAATACCCTAAAATTTATGCAGCACTCCTAAATTAGTCATACCAAACTCTTATTTCATTGAAGCTTTGAAATCATTACGCATCATTATATCATTGCCAGTAAAAATGCGATCATCAACATGGAAACTTATCACCATAAATCTTTCTTTTGAAGAATCAATTTTGGTGTATAAGGTATGTTTTTTAGGACACTTCTGAAAGTCAATCTTCTCAAGGTAAGAGTTAATGTGGCTATACCAAGCCTTTGGTAATTGTCTCAAATCATATAAAGCCTTCTTTAATCTATAAACTTTATCTTCTTCTTCTTTTTCCAGGAAACCAAGTGGCTGGTCAACATAGATCTCTTCCTTACGAAACCCACTCAAAATGTTGACTTGACATTCATTTGGAAAAAACTTCCAATTGTTTTGATCTGCAAGGGATATAATTAAATGAACAGTATTAAGTCTTGAAATGGTAAAAAAATACTTCATTAAGATCTTCTTCTTCCTTCTGTGTATACCCTTTTTTAATGAGTCTCGCTTTGTGCTTATTGATGGAGCCATCTGAATTCAACTTTATCTTAAAAACCCACTTAACTCTAATAGGTTTTTTGTTTGGTGGTAAACTGGTGAGCTCCCAGGTGCCATTCCTTTCAATAGCCATAATTTCTCCCTTAATGGCTTGTTTTCATTTTTCTTCTTTAGTTGCTTCTTCATGAGAAATTGGATATTCATCGACAAGAAAAGCAAAGAAAATAGCTTCTGCATCTACCAACTCATTCGTATCATAAAGCTCTTACAATGTCCTTCTCTTGGTCCTTTCGGGGCTGCTACTAAAAGACTCTTCGATAGATAGAGCATCAATTGGGTCCAAAGATGGAGTAACTTTACTTTGCATACTACTACTACCTTCCAAATCCTCCACAAGCAAATGTGCCTCATCTGCAGTGTTTATTTCAACTGAAAAATGACTTTTCATCAAATGTTACATCCTTACTAGTAAAAATTTTCTTTTTTGGGGGATTATATAGCTTATAGGCTTTTGACCTTTTACAGTATCCCATAAAAATCCATTTTTCAGTCTTATCATCAATTTTTTCTTTGTATCCCACAAAAATCTTCAAGTGCTAGACATTTGGCTTTCTTCCATATCAAGCTTCATGAGGAGTGCAATTCTTTAAATTCTTTGTTGGTGACTTGTTAATCAAATATACTGCGTAAGAAATAGCTTCTGCTCGAAATTGGTGCTGTGACCTTTTTCTTCTTAGCAAGCATTGAATCATGTCCATGATTGTATGGTTTTTCCTTTCGCAAACACCATTTATTTTTGGTATATAGTGAACTATCGATTCATACCTTATTCCATTAACTTTACAAAAATGCTAAAAATCATTTGAAAGATATTTTGATCCTTGATCTATTCTTAAAGTCTTTTAGTGGAAACCAGAAAATTTTTCAACATCTGCTTTAAAGTTTTTTTAAAAGCTTGAAAACGTTCAGCTTTTTCACAACGAAAATAAGTCCAATCTTTTATTATGTAATCATCAATAAAAGAGATGAAGTATCTGTTACCTTTAAAAGATGGCACTAACTTATGTCCACATAAGTCTAAATGGACAAGCTCAAGTGGTTGCCTTGCACCCAAGAAGAATTTGAAGAGTAGAATGGAACACGATGCAGCTTTTCCAACTGGCATGCTTCGTAAATATCCTTCATTTTATTAGTCTGAGGTGGACTTTCCACCATTTTGTTGTGCTTCCAACAATTTTAGGCTGTTGAAATTCAAGTGGCCATACCTTTCATGCCATAACTTGGAAACTTCTTCATTAAAACTAGTTAGACAATGAAAAATTTTCACTTGAAGTCAAAGTGTAAGTAAGTTATTCTCAGGCAAGCCAATCTTTGTCACAACCTGATTATTGTTTGACAGACTACACAATTTATCATGATAAATATAAAATCCTTTTTGTAAAAGTTGTCCAGTACTTAGCAAATTGCTTTCTATGCCTGAAACAAAGTAAGCATCCGTCATTTTTTTCAAAATTTTTAGATTTTGTTTTTGAAGTGATTTACCCAACTCCTTTTGGAGTATAGGCTCTAGCATCTCTAAATTTATTTGCCCAAAATCTGACTCCATCAGGTTAGAAAACAAATCCTTATTCCTTATCATATGTTTGCTGGCAATACTATCCAAATACCAAACATGATTATCACTTTCATGACAAACAAATAGTAATGACTTTAAAAAAAATTTCTCAATTGATTCATTTTCAGGTATCAATCCAGATTCTTTTTTTGTTAGATTGTGTACACCAGCATTCACTAATTTTATGACCAAACTGATGATAGTGAAAACATTTAACATAGTCTTTTGTTTCCTTCTTTTATTAAAACCACAACCTCTTACTCTTTGATAATTATTTATTGTACTCATTTGACTCCTATTTAAACCAATTATTGTTACCTGGTAAGCCTCTTCCAATGCCATGAAAGTTAAAGCCTTTAGCTCTGTTTCCATGGAAGCCGTCTTTTCTACGCTCACGACCTCAACCACGATTGTGACCATGGGAAGCACCTCATCTTCCTATAATTACGGACTCGAGAACTTGATCATTAAAAGGTGGATTTCTTTGAATAACGAAGGACTCATATGCCGTTAAGAAGCTTGCAGATCTTCCAAAGGAAGTGATGATACATCTTTTCATTCTTCGATAGCTAACACAATGAAATTAAACTTTTTTGGTAAGCTTCGAAGAATTTTCTCAACCACCTTTTTGATCTTGTAAAACTTCTCCATTAGTTGCCATTTTGTTAACAATTGCAATGACTCTTGAAAAATAATCAGTAGCAATCTTATTTTCTTACATTTGCAATTTCTCAAATTCTAACCGCAAATATTGGAGACGTATCTTTTTCATCTTTTCTTCACCATTATATGTTAACTACAAAATATCCCAAGCTTTCTTTGAATTTTCCACATTCGAAAATCTCTCGAAAAACGTCCTTTTGATTGCTTGATAAATTTGGAAGAAAGCTTTGCCATCCTTCTCCCTTTTATCATTTAATCTGATTTTATAGGCTTGTGACAAATCCTTTTCCGTTTCTGGTTCTTTATAGCTGTCTTCAACAATGCTTCACAGCTTTAAGGACTTCTATGGTACCTTTATATTCTGGCTCGAATAATCATAGTCCTCTCTGTTGAAGCGAGGAATTAGAGAAACCAAATTGCTTGAAGTTTCTATCACAATATTGCTTTAAAATCACTTAGAGAACAGAAGTAGTCTTTTTTTTTTTTTTTTTTGTGAGCTCTTAGCGAAAACCAGAGTGCCAAAGAAGGTGTATTGAACAGGAAAAAATAGCCACAAAGAACTTGAATATTTTAATGAAAAATTTGAGATGCTTGGGATGATATTAGGATGTCAAGCTATTTTGGCAAATTGTGAGAGAGAAGCTGATACGGTTGTGACAGAAAAGAGAAATTGTAAAAATTGGATAAGCCAAGGGAGGTTGCACCAACGAAGAGCTTTGTGATAGAGATATAGACTAGAAGACATACTTTATATTATGTTTTTATATATTTTAATGAGAATTTCTTTTGAGCAATGAATGCCATTTACTATATTTGTGCTTGTGTCTAGCATTCACAAAGAGTATTTGATCTAGTGTGTAGAGTACGGCTTATACACTGAAGACTAGATCATAGGTTCTTTTGGAATATAAGTTTATCGTTCACAGTTTTAGATGGAATTAGACACACCATTAGTAGAACCGTAGCACAGAATTTTAGTAGATCTGTCTTGATTACGAGGAATGGTTTAATTCTAAATTTTTATGCTAGTACACTTTGTATGTATTGAACTGGACCCACTTGAGTTAATTAGTTTATATTGACTTTATAAAATAATTTAAACCTCATGATTATTATGATTATTTATACTCTTAATCCGAATTCTATTCTTAGACACGTGTATATGGTGATTGTTGCTTTGATTACACAAAGATTGAGATTCTATATGAGTCAATA
>QLOD02000013.1:30136014-30164323 GCA_003260245.2 Sideroxylon spinosum | reverse complement strand
TCTTTACCCCTCGTTTCTTTTTCCTTGTTAAGGGGGAGGCAAAATGGTTCTTTCTCTTTTCTTAGGGTTTAAGACAAGGAGACCCTTTGTCCCCCCTTCCTTTTTATCTTGATCATGAAGGTGCAGAGCTGGTTTCTTCAAAGATCTACGGAGGAGATGCTTTTTAGGTCTTTGTTGTTAGAGGTTCTGGTTATTACAATATGTAGGCTTCTCATCTCCTCTTCACCAATGGCACAATAATTTTTGTGATTCTTCTTTCGAGCAATTGCAGAATTGGAGGGCCCACCCTTTCATGGTTTGAGGTGGTGTCGGGTTTGAGAATTAACCTTCACAAATCATCTCTTACTCTTGTTAGCAACATGGATCTTGGATCTTTGGTCGAGACTCTGGGTTGTTCCACTGGGTCTTGCCTTCCACCCACTTGTGTCTCCCTTTAGGCACCAAGTTCAAATCGATTTTCATATGGGATAGCATTGTTGGAGGATTTGAAAGAATGCTGGCATCTTGGAATCAACACTAATTTATCTAAAAGTGGTAGAATCACCTTGAGTAAGAGCACTCTGGCTAATCTTTGTACTTACTTTCTCTCCCTTTTCCTTATTCAATCGTATGCTGCTAATAAATTGGAAAAGCTAATGTGTGACATTCTTTGGGGTGACCTTGATGATAATATGAAATTTTATTTGGTTAACGGAGGAGAGGCCACCTTACCGGTCGATGGGTGGTTTGTGGTTGAGGGATCTTAAGGCTTTGAACAAAGCTTAAATTGGCCAATGGCTATGGAGATTTGGCCCTTAGAGGGATGCTCTTTGGAGGAGGCTTATCAACTCCAAGTTGTTATTAGAAGTGAGTGGAGAATTACATAAATGATTGGCATGTTAGAAGGCCCCTCCAGTTAATATTCCTTGACCTCTTTAGTGTTGCCTTGAATAAGGAGGCTTTGGTGGCTGACTATTGGAAGGAAGATGTTTGGAGTCCCACTTTTAGAGGGCGCTTCATTATTGGGAAGTGAATTCATATTGCTCTCTTGGAGTCCCTGCAGGGAGTTGCCTTGGTGTAAGAGTGCCCCGATTTCATGTCGTACATGCCTTCTTTGAGCACATTCTTTGAAGGGCACTCCATAATTGTGAAGTGAATTCATATTGCCTCCTCTTGGAGTACCTGCAGGGAGTTGCTTGGGTGCAAGGGCACTTTGATCTCATGGCTTAGAAGCTTTCTTCGAGCAAAGTCGTCTCTATGATAAGTGTAACTCCTATTTTCTTGGATGGACATTTGGAAGACCAAAGACCAAAGCTCCCCTTAAAGTCAGCTTCTTTGGGTGGATTACTGCAAAGGAGATTTGTGTTACTATTGACAACGTAAAGAGAGGGATTGTTTGTAGTTGACAGATTTTTCTTATGCTAGAATTCTTTTGACACACTAAAGTGAACAATCTTCTTTTGCACTACCCTGTTGCTTGGGACTTTTGGCATCATATCTTGTAGTATTTAACGTGTGATGCTAGCTTTTGTCAGTGTTCTTCGTGCTTCGAGGGGCTGTAGGCCAATGATGGCACATAGGAAGATCTGGAGAACGATCCCTCTTTGCTTATTCTGGTGCACTTGTGGAGAGAGTGGAACCTTTAGGGCTTTTGAGGGTGGAATCCCCTCAATTTCTTGTCAGGGGGGATTCTTAGCTACCCTGTACTTTTGGTGCAAAGTCCCCCCCTCCCCAAACATTAGATTTGGTTGACTTCATGGTTGGCATGTAGCTTGTTTTGTTGTTTTTTTTGGTTTCTTTTAAGGCATTGTATGGGGTTGCGCTCGTTTGATACTTTTTATTGAAACTTTTCTTATCAAAAAATTGAGTTATTTTGGCTAGGTTTTTTGTATGGGTGGCATCCCCTCAATACTTGTTTCAATAAAATTGATTTATAAAAAAAGAAGCATCGTGGGATTTTATTGGATGATAATGAGAGTGTTAGTGTAGTAGGTCTAGAATTGATTTACATTTCCATGGAGATGGATTTTTTTTTTTTTTAAGCTTCGCTTTATAATTTTTACAAGGAGAAAATCATTATTCTGATCAATCTTTAAGCATCGTGTTTGATATTTTCCTTAGTGAACTTGATTGTCCTTACTACTTACATTTCATATATAACAACTATTCTTTCTCTATGATAAGTTGTCTTTACTCTTAAGCAAGCTTGACCTGGTGCTTCTATTAGTAAAATGTATTTTGGCTGGCTAATATTCTTTCCGTATATAAAGAAATTAATAACCTCATTCTTTACTGAATTTTACAATATATTTGTTAAGTTACTAATTGTCCCAAAAGCTTAAATTGTTAGGAAATGGGCCTAATAATGTATGTCAAGTTATTTTAATACTCCCCCTCATGTGTAATCCTCAATTTGCATATGGAGTAGAGACAAGCAAACCAAATCAAACAAGGTGCACCAACACAAGCAAACAAAGTGCACAACTATGAATAGGGAATAATAAGATTCGAATCCAAGACTTCCTGGAATCACAGCTCTGATAGCATACTAAGTCACCAATTATTTCAAAAACTTAATTAGTTAGGAAATGGGTCCAACAATGTATATTAAGTTGTTTTAACAATATTCTTTATTGAATCTTACGATGAGTGTTTTGTACAGAAGAGGGGTGATGATGTTTCAATGTATATTGGCTTAGTGAATAAGCTTTAGAATGGATTAAATTACAAATCAGTGAAGGTGGATGCAATTTATTTCTTAGCTTGGTTTTATAATTTGCGTAGTGTGAAATCATTATTTAGACCAATGTGTACTGTGTGATGACGTACCCATTGGTATTTGTTTTTCTTGTGAAGTGTATATAGTATGTTATGAAGTCACTTACATTTTAACCCTAAGGGTTAGTTCAACTAGTAAGACTTTGGGTTTGCTCTTCAGAAGTTGTTTGATTGATTCTCCTCAGGACCACTGGAGGGTTTACCTGTTTGTTAACTTCGAGGCTAAAGTGTATTTAAATAGGATGTGTATAAAATATTCTCAAAGTCGTGCAACTATTTCCCCAATTACAAAAAAATTTCCAAAAACACCCAAATATGAATTAAAATAATACAATAATCCCAAGAGCATTTTCTGCATGGTGAAATAGGAAATTTTTATTAGACTAGAAAATTATACTGGAAAAGTAGAACCAAAATCATGTGGTAGCGGTGGAGTTGTAAAAATGGACCATCACATTGGAGTTGTTTCAAATGATAAGTTCACAAGTATTCCACATCATTCTGGCTACTTTTTATTGTTAAATTTTAGCATTACTCTATGGACTATGAAATGAACACCAGCACCCCCTGGCTCCCCCCCCCCTAAAAAAAAAAAAGAGAAAGAGAAAGAAGAGGAAAAAACCCTCCTACCCACCCCATCAAGTACAAGTAGATATAAACCATTGTTTTCCTCCCTCCACTTGGCCACTCTACATGCTCTCAAATTGCCATGATGCATGGATACTTCTAGAAAAAAAAAAGTCATATTCTTGTCGGATATTGTCCCATTGATACTTGGAATGAACATTGGGCTAGATTATATAATAACAAATAGAATATTAACCCAAGTCTAGCCTGACTAGCTACACATTCTAACTCAAAAGGTTTGGTGAGATCTGGCAAACATAGAAAAGGGGTAGCAGATAACTTTTCCTTGATCACTTCAAAACTTCTTTCCGCAGCTTTTCCATGTTGAAATTTGCCCCTTTTCATGCAATCAATAGTGGGTGCTACAATACTGCTAAAATTGCATATGAATCTTCTGTAGAAGGTAGCCAGCCCATGGAAACTCCTCTCTTCATTAACTGTCTTAGGCGTAGGCCAATCTCGGATTGCTTTCACATTTTTTTCATCTACATGCACTTCTTCATTGCTAACAACAAAGCCTAAAAACACTAATTTGTTTGCTAAGAAAACACACTTTTTTAAGTTTACAAACAGCTTGTTCTCCTTCAAAACTAACAAAACTTGTCTAAGATTAGATAGGTGTTCTTCTTTACTATTATTATAAATCAAAATATTATCAAAATAAAAAACTACAAAGTTAGATAAAAATGGTTTGAGTGCCTGATTCATAAGCCTTATGAATGTACTTGGAGTGTTTGACAATCCAAATGGCATCACTAGCCACTCATGTCACATGTCCTTCATTTTGGAAGCTGTCTTTCACTCGTCCCCAATGTGGATGCGGATTTGATGATACCCACTTTTCAAATCAGTCTTGGAAAAGAATTTGGCACCATCAACTGATCTAGCATATTATCAGGTCTAGGGATGGGGAATCTCTACCTTACAGTGATCTTGTTGATTGCTCGGCTATCTACACACATTCTCTAGATTCCATCCTTCTTTGGAGTTAAGTAAGGTGGGAACTGTGCAAGGGCTGTTGCTCTCTTGAATATGCCCTTTCATTAGCAATTCCTCTACTTGATCCCTCAGAGTATCATTCATGTTATACAATATGATTGAGATGAATTCTTCACACAGAATGAATTCTGGTGTGTAAATTTATACACACAAGAGAGTGACTGTACACATTACATTGGTGTTCATTCGGATTACCTAATGACTAGATACAACTCCTACATTAACACTACATTAATATTATATATTAATTACATACATTAACACTCCCCCTCAAGCTGGAGCATATATATCATGTGTTCCAAGCTTGTTACAGATATATCTCACTTTTGCTCCTCCTAAGGCTTTAGTGAACAAATCAGCTAATTGATCTTCAGACTTCACATGGCTTGTTTTGATGACATTTTGTAGAATCCTTTCTCTCACGAAATGACAGTCAACTTTAATGTGTTTAGTTCGCTCATGAAACACTGGATTAGACGCAATGTGGACAACAGCTTGATTATCACAAAATAAGTCCATGGGCTGGGATCGAAGAACTCCTAATTTTGTCAGCATATGGCGTATCCAGACCAATTCACAGGAAGTGTGTGCCATAGCTCTATACTCTGACTTTGTACTTGATTTTGCCACCACTGTTTGCTTTTCCATGATAGTAGGTTTCCTCCCACAAAGATACAGTACCCAGTAGTGGAACGTTTGTCTGTTGGTGAATCAGCCAAATCTGCGTCTGTATATCCTTGAACAAGTATATGACCGTTATCTCGATACAATAAATCACATCCTGGTGCACCTTTTAGATATCTCAGAATACGAATAATTGCATCCCAATGATTGGACCAAGGTGCATTAAGAAATTGACTTACTACACTTGTAGCAAATGAGATATCTGGCTGTGTGACTGTCAAATAATTAAGCTTTCCAACTAATCTGCGATATCGACCAGGATCTTCCAATAAGTCTTCTTTATCTGCCGAAAGTTTTGTATTGGGATCCATTGGGGTATCTACTGGTTTGGCCCCTAACATGCCAGTTTCAGATAGCAGATCAAGAACAAATTTTCGTTGAGAGAGAACAATACCGGATCGTAATCTTGCAATCTCAATGCTTAAGAAATACTTTAGGGGACCCATATCCTTGATGTTGAATTTGGTTTCAAGAAATATCTTCAGATCATGAATTGCTTTTGTGTCATCACATGTGATGATAATGTCATCTACATAAACCAACAACCATATCTTTCTTTGAAGAAAATGACGGTGTAAAATAGAATGATCAACACCGCAACGTATCAACCTAAAATTCTGTCACAACATCACTAAATTTGCCAAACCATGCACGAGGGAATTACTTTAGGCCATATAATGCATTTTTCAATTTGCAGACTAGTCCAGACTCCCCCTGAGCAACAAAGCTTATGTACCTCTTCGGTAAGATTACCACAGAGAAAAGCATTCTTGACATCAAGCTGATGAAGAGACCAGTGAAAAGTGGCTGCAAGAGAAATGAGAAGACGTACTGATGTGATCTTGGCCACAAGACGGAAAAATCAAAACCATAGATCTGAGTGTATCCCTTGGCAACAAACCTCGCCTTCAACCGATCCATTGTACCATCGGGGTAGACTTTGACATTATACACCCAGCGACAACCAACTGTAGACTTCCCAGGAGGAAATATAACCAAATCCCATGTATCATTGGCTCGAAGAGCTGACATTTCTTCTTCCATAGTATCACGCCACCCAGAATGAGAAAGTGCTTCAGACACAAAATTAGGAATAGACACAGTAGATAAGGAAGAAACAAAGGCATAATATGAAGGAGACAAAGCTGTATAGGAAACAAACTTAGATGCAGGATGAGAAGTACAAACTCGTCTACCTTTTCTTAGAGTAACTGGAAGATCAAGGTCACAGAATTCTGGCTCCGGAGCAGGTTTCGAAGACAAGATAGGAAGATGTGAAGTGCTTGAAGCATCAGCGAGAGACTCTAGAACCACCTTCCGTCTGGTATAAACTGGTAGATCAGGACGAAAAAGACGAAAAGAAGAAACTAAAGGCAAAGGAAGGCTCTCATTTAAATCAGAAACAGAAGAATTATTAGAAAAGAATGGGGTATTCTCAAAGAACGAAACATCAGCACATATGAAATATCGATTTAGGGTAGGTCTGTAGCATTTATACCCCTTTTGTACCTGAGAATATCCCAAAAAGACACATTTAATGGCACGAGGGTCAAGTTTATCAATCCCACCTTCCAATTGATGAACAAATGCAACACACCCAAAAACGCGTAGAGGAAGAGGAAACATTGGTGTTTAGGGAAACAACACAGAGTAGGGGGAACGACTTTTCAAAATGGAAGAAGGCATGCGGTTGATTAAGTAGCATGCTATAAGAATAGCATCCCCCAAAAAGGCTTTGAAACCTTCATGTGAAACATTAAGCAGCGTGCTATTTCAACCAAATGTAAATTCTTCCTTTCGGCAACTCCAATCCTGTTGTGGAGTGCGAGGACAAGATTACTAATGGATCATGCCAAGAGATGTCATAATGTCAGTGAATGGTTTAGAAAAGTATTCCTTGGCATTATCGCTACGAAGGATTTTAAGTGACACATCAAATTGAGTTTTTATTTTAAGACAAAAAGATTGAAAGATAGACAATAACTCAGAATGATATTTAATTAGATAAACCTAAGTAAGTCTTGAAAAATCATAAATAAAGGTAACAAAGAACTTAAAACCCAACTTTGACATAACTCGACTAGGTCCTCATACATCAATGAACTAAATGAAAAGGACTCGAGGACCTATTATTGCCTCTAGGACTGAAGGAAGCACGGTGATGCTTTCTTAACTGACAAGACTCGCACTCTAAGGATTGTAATTAACTCAAACTTGGAACCATACACTTCAACCCTTCAAAAGAAGGATGGCCCAATCGGCAATGAATTTCCAGTGGAGAAGCTGCCGTAGAACAAGAGATAGACGAAGAAGCAGATGAACCAGATAGGTACTAAAGTCCCTGAGTTTCATGCCCTTCTTCAATCTTCTTCCTTGTCTTCAAATCCTGAATAATCACAGAATCAGGAAAGAAAGTCATTGAGCAATTCAGTTGCTTAGTAAGGTTACTGACAAATAGAAGATTGAAAGATAAGGATGGTACATATAACACTGAAGACAAGGACAAATTAGGAGATGGACAAGTGTTACCATCACCCTTTATTGGATTGGATGAACCATTAGTTGTAGTGATATTGGAAATGGATGAACTGAAGATCTGAGAGAAATGAAGATGTACCAGACATATGGTCTGAAGCACATGAATCAATGATCCAAGATGTATTTAAAGATGTGGACACACAAGCAATGGGATTACCTTGATGGGCTAGAGAGGCTATTGGAGGAGATGCTTGATGAGCTGTCTGATACTGGAGGAACTTGGCATATTCTTCTCCCGAGAGAGTCACAGTTGATGATTCTCCTGTATTAAACTTATCAGAGGCAGAAGCATCAAATGAAGCAGAATGAACCATGTGAGCTGGTTTCCCATGGAGATCCTAGCAATTCTCCCTAATATGTCCAGCACGGCCACAGTTGGTACATCTTGGTCGAGTACCATGACCTCCACGACCACGGCCACGACTTCCTCGTCCACGTTCACTAGGCTGAGATGCATGCGGATAAATAAGACTTTTATTATCTAAAAGAGTATGACTAATTTAGGCAGAACGTGCAGACTCTGAATTTGTGGATGATTCCTTAGATGCAGCTCTCATAACCCTGGAATATGTTTCCGCGAATGAAGGAAGAGTGGCTCCACTGAGGATCTGGGCTTTGACTGGCTCAAACTCATGATCTAGCCTAGCAAGAAAACGAAGTACCACCATTTGTTCTCTCTGTTTCTGCATAACATTAATATCTGTGGACAATAGTTGCAGAGAGTTCAATTCCTCATGAACACGTTTGAGAGAAACAAAGTACTTAGTATCTGGTTTGCCGGATTGCTGAAGCTGAAAGAACTCCAGTGATAGATCATACATCCGAGTAAGATCACTGGAGAACAAGAGACGAATATATTTCCATATATCCTTTCATGTGTTTAGGTGAGTACACATGTCAGCAATATTGGGCTCCATAGAATTCCACAGCAGACTAAGGAGATGGGCATCTTCTTGTATCCAAGTATCGAATTTAGGATCATCTTTAGGAGGTGCAGACTTAGTTAAATGCTTCTTCTTACCGTACCCGGTTAAAGCAATCTTAATTGCTTTGGACCACTGAACGTAGTTTGTTCCGTTCAACTTCTGGGTTATCAATTGTTGTGGAGTAGAAACAGAACCACTCATTATTTTCTGGTCAACAGGAGTTCCAATAGCCATTTAGGATAAAAATACTGTAGTTTTGAACAGTGACAGACATGAATAATTGACAACCAGTGACGACCAAGAAGGGGAATCAACCAAAAGTAGCCCGATTACCAATCTGATTATACTGGTGGAGTCGCTAGAGGGAGGATAGTACTCGGTAAAGAAGTTCAGAGATCAGACAAAGAGTCATGCGCGGCTTCGGCTTCGGCGTCGGCGCGTGAGGCCCACGCGCAATGATGGTGGTGACTTTTCCGGCAACGACGCTCCTCTGACGGTGTTCGCCTACTTCCGACGATCATTCTTGGTACTATGGGTAGCTGGACAAGCAAAGGTTTGATGACTTTTGCTTGGAAAGTAACTCCGGTTCTTGGTTTGACAGTAACCAAACAGTGAGTAACTCATTAAGTCATTGATTCACTATTTCACAAACTACTGTTTTATTCAATCACATACGCTCTGATACCATGTTATACAATATGATTGAGATGAATTCTTCACAAGCAGAATGAATTCTGGTGTGTAAATTTATATATACAAAAGAGTGACTGTACACATTATATTGGTGTCCATTCGGATCACCTAATGACTAGATACAACTCCTACATTAACACTACATTAATACTTGTGTATTTATAGTAATTACATACATTAACAATTCTCATTGGGACTCATTGATAATGGGGTAGATTTGACAAGCTTGCACCTGGAACAAGGTCTATGCGGTGCTGTACACCTCACAAAGGTGGTAATTCTATAGGTTCAGCCAATATATCTTCAAATTCATTTAATAGCCCACGGACAGTCAGTGGTATGGCTTGCTCTTCTTGCACTTGGCCCTTCACCACTAAAACCATTGCTGCTTTAGACTCTTTCATAACCCTAACAAATTCAGCCTCGTCTAAAGATATAGCTACCGAAGCCTTCTCCTCCTTTTTAGGAATGTTGCCTTCAATTTTGGTTAGAAGTACCGTAATTCGTTTGTGATTCCATGTAAAGTTGTCGGTATTATCGCGACCTTTATGTGTTGCATTCACATCGAATTGCCCAGGATGCACTAGAAGACCATGGCACGCATCCATCTCCACTACATCAGTGAGAACTTCAATTTTGCAAGTCTTTCCCAGTGATAAGAGTATCTTGCATTGCTCTGTAATTCTCATGCTTGGCGCCCCTTCTAATCCAACCAATATTGTACGGAGTTGGTTGTTGTTCTGTTTTGAGCTTGAGATGCTCAACCAGGCTCTTGGACAACAAATTCTCAGAGCTGCAACTCTCAATTACAAGTTACAAACTTTAGTATTAATGGAACACTTACCCTCAAAGATCCGCTTACGTTGTGACTTGTTTTGAGTCATCTGGTTGTGTGGACGTGCATAATAGCCTCTTCACCACGCACACTACCTCCTCCCCTTTTTCTTTTGCTATCTCACAATCACCTCCTTCTTCAGTCCCCCCTTCCTCAAGGTTCCATTCTTTCTCTTGTTGAGTGACATTAGCAAACCTTTGTCTCGAACAATCACTGAATCGATGCCCTAGCTCATTGCACTCGAAATACCAAATTCCTTTGCTTGGCTTAGCCTTTTCTTTTCCTTTTGGTTTGATCTTCTGTGGCTCAATTTCTTTCCCATTTGTTCCCAAGTTGCAATGGTCAATTTTAGAAACCGGTTCCTTGTTGTCGATGTCGAGTTGCTTACTTATGTTTCCCTTTGGAGACGGCCTTTCTTCATCACCCATTCTGCCCTCAAAGCCAAATCTTGTGCTTGATCAACAAACCAGATGCTTTGCATGGCCAAATGGTCTTGAATGTTATAATTCAGACCATCCACACAACAATCTACTTGTTGGTCCTCAGTTTTCGTCAAGTTGCATCGAGATTGCAAACATAAAAATTCTTCAGTATGAAGAGCAACTGAGCGATTACCTTGATAGCAATTCTGAAATTTTTGGATAAGGTTTGTTCATAATCACGAGGCAAAAATCGCCCCTTTAGAAGGGCTTTCATTTGTTCTCATCTCCTAACAACAGGTTGTCCTCTGATGCAAAGTTGTTCTTGTTGTCGCTGCCACCATGTGCCGTTCTTGTTGTCGTTGCCACCATGTGCCAGCTCCGCCCTTCAATTTATAAGCCACAAAATCTATTTTTCGTTTAGATTCTACTTGCATGATGTCAAAGAATCATTCTAATTCATACAGCCAATCAAGAAATTGTTCTATGTCCATAACCCCGCTGAAATTAGGAAGATCAGCTTTAATTTTATAAGAATCACGGGTGGAATTACACGCCTACCTCTTGGCTGCAATTCTTGATCATAATCCTCATCATACTATTCATCAAGCTCATGCAAGGGCTGTACAGAACCTTCTTCTCTTCTGTTTTGTGCACGCCTAGGGATAATAGGGACTGCTCTTGGTGCAGGAGGTGCTGGGCCGTTAATTTGTAACCTCTTAATACTTCAGTCATGTTTTCCACACTTCGTGTTAGGGTTTCGATGTGCTGCTCCATACGGACACGTCATTCTTCTGGATTTTCTTCTTGCCCAGCCATCTCAAGACGGGGCTCTGATACTTTCTGACGCAGAACAAGAGACGAATAGGCTGTGATATCCTTCATGAAAACGTAAGAATATATGATTCAACATGGTGAAAAAAATTCAGAATACAAAATCTGAAAAGAAATAAACTCTCTGTCGAGAAATTCTGATTAATTGAATAAAAACTGAAGAGAACTGCTCGCCTACCTTCCTTATATAAGCTACAAAGTAGTCCTAATTTAAGTAGGAAACTAATAAGGTAATCCTAAATCAAGTAGGAAACAAATAAGAGTGTCCAAAACTAAATCTGAAAAGAAATCTGAACTGAATAGGAATCCTAACTAAATCAGAAAAAAATCTGAATTGAATAAGAATCCTAAATTAAGTAGGATTGAAAGTACTCCTTGGTAGATTTGGACTTGGACTCCGTGGTGGACATGGTCGCTCATCAGAGGGCTTCATGGGACATGGGTGAGAGGTCACCGAATCAATGTCCCTTCCCAATCGCATACTACTCAAATACTTAAATCAGTACTTATAAACTAATTTCCTGTAATTTTGAACACGTCTTTGATACTTTTGGTGTAACCCAAGTCTTGCATCCCACCTGTCTTGAAATTGAGATGTGCCATTTGTTGCAAAGCACTAAATTATGATTTTAGGATAAATAAAATAATACTGCAGTGCAAAAAAGGATCGTGATATAGTGAGTGAGACTGAAGTATGTCAAACTTGGTTCAAGTTTACGTCCACACAGTATAACCTTCCATTTTTTTGTGAATATATTGTAAGTTTAAAATTTGAGAATATTTGGCAGATTGTTAAATATAGATAATTTGTTAGAAGTATGTAATCACAATATTAATTTTCCAATTTCCTATGATGTAATCACAATATTAATTTTTCAATTTCCTATAGAAGGCAAATTTTCAATTAAAGAAGTTATACCAATGTACCCCATATCGTATCATACGTCTATCTCATATCAACGCTTTATAGTTGAACTGCAAGAAGCTCCATATTTACATAGGGAGTACCCACTGTCAAGCCTCCTTTGAATGTGATCCACTGATTTAGTGGGATCTTGTAAGGCCACAAAGTGTGGCCCCAACGTGATTTTCTAGGCATTTATTATTTACTTTCCATTAATAGAATTATTAATTTAGTTGTGCTAATGTTTCAGTAGACTCGCTAGAATTTGACAGTCTCGATCTTTTGAACTGGCATTGAGTTGTTTCTGCACTTTGTCGTATTTTTCTTAGGGACAAATTAGCAGAATACTGAATACCTACCTGTCTTGCAGTTATTTTACATGTGCTCTATATTTTTGAAGACCTTGAGTGCGTTATCTAGGAATTTTGAGCTACCTCATCCTTTGCGACACTTCTTGTAAACATTTTCTTTATTGGACTTAAGACATGGGGACAGAAAGAAAGGTTTTTTTTTTTTTTTTAGTTCTGCCCCTCGGCCTGTAAATTTATTGTAGGAAGAATAAATACTTAAGGAGCTAATTTTGAATATACTCTGAAAACACAAACAGGTCCGAGGTTGTAAAATATTTCGTATTGTATGACAAATGAATTTGGAAATAAATTTCTGTTGTTAATGACTCCCATGTTTTCATTAATCGTTGTTTCATCATGCATATTGTAGCCATTTTGATAATATGAAGCTTTGGTGTTTTGATCTATTTTCCCAAGATAAATGTTGAGTTCCCGTTAATGTAGCTTTGTTTACTCATTTAATTTTGTGAATTGTATTTTGCTACATCTTTTACCCTTTTGGGCAATTGTCTTGTCCCATAATTTTCTTTGATTTGGCTTGCAGAATTGTTTCAAAAGTAGATTGGCTTTTCTCACTCTCTTTTATGGGGCAGGCATTTGGTTTCGGTTCTTATGATACGGATGTGTTAATAACACCTCACAGCATGAGTGGATGAAGATGCATTGTTGCTATTGAGGTACTACGGGATTTTAATGTAGATGGTTGGCTTGTAAAATTCCAAATCATGTAGCACTTGGTATTTGGGAGCTTACTGGATAAAAATGAATGTACAGGTGCCGATGTCAGGACAAATCTCAGGGCAGGTACCTAATCAAGCTGGCACTCAGTTGCCTGGACTATCTCAGCAGAATGGGAGTTCTCTTTCTAACCAGATACAAAATTTAGGGGGTCATCGTAGCATACTGAATATGGAGCCGGAGTTAGCAAAAGCACGTGGATATATGCAAAGGAAGATGTAAGACATTCTTTTACCCTTTTAGCGTTGCCTATATATGTGCATGTTGAGGTAGGCATGGTTTTGTTATTGGAAAAGGGGATTGTTTGGAGGAGCACTGGAAGGTGCATGATTTATGGGAGCTTCTTCCCTTTTTTTTTTTTTTTTTTTTTTTTTTTTATATATGAAACTAGCAATTGCCAATGCTATTCGTGGATTGTCATTTTTTTATCAATAAAAATGAATTTTATCAAAGTCTGGGTCATTGAGAAGATGTGTGGCATAGTGTGGGTTATCACTAGGAAAAGGAAATGGAAAATTTGAAAAAAATAAATAAATAAATAAACTTTTGGAACGAAAATTACATTTTAATGAACTGAAAGCCAAATACATTTAACTTCTATACTAGGTGCAATTGGGACACAATAATAGTTAAATGAATTTGGTGTTTCAAGTTTTTAGTTCATTAAAAGTTAAAGTTCTGTTTTTTGTGTTGGGGGGGGGGGATTTTTTTCAAAGAAAAAACAAAAAAGCATGACATAAAAAAATAAATATATAAATCAGTGTATTCATGCCGTAAAAATTAAGATATATTTTTTGGGTACCTTGGGTCGCATTAGCAGGACCCAATATGCACCAATATCTGAAATGATACGTTTTAAATAAATTGAATTCTTGAAAGTGTTGACTTCTGAAACATTACTGAATTATTGTATTCTAATTTATTACATTTGTGTCTTCTCTCTTTTAGTGATATGTATAGTTGACTTCTAAATTTTAAATGGACTGCTAAGATCTCATAGTCACAACAGTCATGGCTATATGTAACATTTTTCTTTATATTACTTCTTGTAAATGAAAAATGAGACTTAATTTTTCTACTGTGAATTTGTTAAATCATTTTTTGCTTCATCAACTCAAATGATGAATTAAAATCATTTATTCAATTCATTTTACATAGAAAAAGGCTCATAAGATAAATTGTTCAACTTTAGCCGCTCTACTACCAATCCTGTAAATCTTTCTTTCAACTACTGTGATGCTTACCTCTATCATTTCATATTTTCTCTCTGTCCTTGTTTTCTTAATTTTCCCTAATCCCTATACATGTATGCATGTTGGGAAAATCAGAAAAAATACGATTGATTTTTACATTTGACCAAGAATTATTAGTTTAAATAAAAACTAAGGCAAATGCAAACGTATGTATCTGTACTCTTCTTCTTTTTAAAATTTCTTCTTCATTCCTTTTCTTATTCCCTCTCTATTCTCTCCTTTTTTTTTTTTTTTTTTGCAAATTCTTTCCATATTCCTTTTTCTATTGGTAGATGTTGAATAGAGAAGTTGAGAGAGTTTACGAGGAAAGTTGAGAGAGGTTAAGGAGGGAAGTTAGAAGGGTATTTGTGGTATCAAAATTTTCAAGTCGACTTTAAAAAAATAAGACACCAAAAGTGGTTCTCCCTTTGTATAATAGTATAGATAGATTAATTATTACAGTTCATATGTAATTATTACATTTCATATGTCACCACATAGATTTTATTTTATCTAAAACTTATAATTGTATGTGTATATATATGTATTAATACTACTCAAAATTGTGAAAGTTCCTCAATTATTTAGTATCTTACTGAAGCATTGATTTAGTAAAACACCACCAAAAACATTCGAAAGAACCTCTTAAGCTCAGGGCCTGATGGGAAAGGCGAAACCGGTTCCCAACTGGCCTGAAAGTTAGATGAACAAACCAAGATCAAAATTTTTGAATAGTGTTCCTCAATTATTTAGTATCTTATTGAAGCATTGATTCACTTGCCTTTATATATAGTGATTTAACTTACATTCTTTTTGGGTGAAAATAGACACTAGTTTTGATATTGTGATTCTGAGGATAATTTTTTCTTTATTATTATTTTTTTTGTAATTATTGATGATCATAGTATTTTTTATTGGATTGAAAAAATATATATATTTTGTTCAACCTTATAGGGAAACTACAGAGATAAATTTTTGTAATTATTGACTGTTCTCAACATTTGTTTATTTATTTATTTTTACTATGATGTCAACCTTTTTCAACCTATAACATTACAGAGGTAGCACATGCTTTCATGCCATAATTTACATTTTTATGGGAACAATATTAGACATCATAATGTAAGGCTGCTAAATGCGTATTTATTAGGTTAATAACTTTGAAAGAGATTCTCCCGTTAAATATTCAAATAAGAAGGATTTGTTAGTTAAAATTTTTGTTGGAACTTGTTATATAACATAGTCAAGACCTACTTATCAAAAAAAAAAAAAAAAACATAATCAAGACCTCGTGGGGTATGGGCTAATTTTCTGGCTAGTCCAACCAGCTTGACCCAGAGCCCAACCTTGTAGTTAACTGAAAGTGGGTATATGGTATTGATGGCAATATCTACATGTTAAGGTTGTGTGCCTTCAATATTGATAGATTCATATGTGACCAATAAATATAGTGTGACTATTTCATTCCGAGTGATGGAAGGATCATACCGTTAGTGTCATTTTATATTTCTCCAATGCTTTTTCCATCGGTCTGGAGAAAGCTACAATCAATAGGATTAGCTCCTGTTCTAAAAGGGAGGGTGATATTCTGTTTCTGCCCACTGTGACCAAGAGATTTGATTTAGCTGTAAGAAGAGTGGTTGTGTAAATAACTTAATTTGGACTGGGTAGTTGAGCAGTAGCAATGCTGCAATATCAGCACAAAGCAGTTGCTGCCAGTCTTGAACTTGCATTCTTATGCTTAGTTTTCCCAACCCTTATTGTAGTGATGGCCTCTGCTGTATGTAGACTCTCCCCCTAAATAATGGGACCTGTGCAAAATAATCTGTCACACTTTTCCTCTCTTCTGATTCAACATTGTTTTTGTGACGGATGACTTCTTTAAATTTTTTTTGCATAACAAATGCTTAAGATTTTCCATATAGTATTGAGTACTGATTCAGACTTCACACCTCCTTTCCTTTAGTTATGAAGTTCTTACTCAACGGCAACAGCATGCTCAGGATATAGATCGAAAACGGGTTCAGGATATTGTAAGACGCCTAGACGAGGGTCTATTCAGAAGTGCTACTACAAAGGTTCTTTATAGTTGTCCTTTGTTCTCTTTTTTATTCAATCCTGCTGATGAAGTTTGTATCTTTTGTTACCTGGATTATGTTGGAGTAGAAGAATATAATAACTGCAATTTCCTGGAGAAGTTTTATGTACTTATTTTATTTTTCGTTGTTGCCAAAAGGATATTTTGCATTCTCGAACATTTCTCAAGAGTTCCTTAAAAACTACTTGATTGATTGCATTTGTGTTCCATCAACAAACCCCCCCCCCCCAAAAAAAAAAAAAAAAAAAAACCAAAAAAAAAAAAAAGGGGGCAAGAAGAGGATTGCATTAGTATGTTGGCCTTATTATGCTTTGTTTATGACATGAACTTTCCCGTATTGCTAGGAGGAGTATATGAGCCTGGAGACTCTGGAGAACCGGTTGCATGTACTGATCAAGCGTATACCAATGAGTAATCAAAACCACCACTATTCACAGTTTGTTAATTCTTCTGCTCATATTAGCACAATGATACCAACTCCAGGCATGCCTCATGGTGGGAACTCAAGCATGATGGTTACATCATCTCTGGATGCTTCCATGGTTGCTGCCAGTGTTGGTGATAGCGTTGTACCTGTGCCTGGCAATTCTGGAAGCTTGTTAGCAACTGCTGATGGGCCTTCTGTTGGGATGCTTGGTGGTTCTTTCAGTTCATCTGCTGGTACTTACACTTCCTGCTCCTGTAAGTCAGTAATTACCATGTGCTCTTCCATCACAGCAGTGTAATGAAATTCACTTTTGCAGGGCCTACGTCTAATGGTTATCAACGGCCACCTTCCAATTTTTCCATAAGCTCCAGTGTAAATAACATGGTGTCCTCAGTTGGTTCACAAAGAATGACAGGCCAAATGATTCCAACACCTGGATTTAATAGCAGCAGCAATCAGTCTTCCACAAATTTGGAGTCTTCTAATAGCGCTGGTGCTTTTTCAACTGCTGATTCTACTGTGTTATCACAGAATCTGCCACAAAAGCAGCATGTTGGTGGTCAGAACAGTCGGATACTGCAGAACCTTGGTAGCCATATAGGTGGCGGAGCTAGAGTGGGTTTGCACAAGAAATCTTTTGGATTTTCGAATGGTGCTTTAAGTGGTGGTCTAGGTATGATGCGGAATAATTTGCAGTTGATCAATGGTCCTGGAACTTCTGAGGGCTATTTATCTGCCACATCTTACAGCAATTCAACCAAACCTTTACAGCAGCACTATGATCAACACCAGCGGCCAGTGATGCAGGGTACGCTCTCGCTCTCATTATGGTACTTCTTATGAGGTCTGACTTGTCACTCTTCCAGTAGTACATGGAAGATGTGACCTTTAAGTTTTAGTGTTTGTCTAAAGTTGCATTCTCACTGCTTGTAATTTGTTTGTTAGGTGATGGATATGGGATGACCACTCCTGATATTTCTGGGTCTGGAAACTTCTGTGATCGCGTAACCTCTGCTGGTTCAGTGATTAACAATCAGAATTTGAATCAAGCAAGCTTGCAGCCTATATCCAGAACTAATTCTATATTGATTACTAATCAGTCGAATCTTCACATTTCCCAACAGGCTGCACATATGGAGTCTCAATCTATTGATCAATCAGACAAAATGAATTTCCAGCCTTCTAGCTCATTGCGAGAGAATTTCATACAATCCCATCATCAGCAACAATTTCAGCAACAGCCTCATCAATGCCAACAAAAGCAGCAAATTCAGCAGCACCAGATATTGTTAAAGAATGATTCTTTTGATCATTATCAGCTGACTACTGATTTAGGTACTCAACTAAAGCCTGTGCATGGAATGGAGTGTCATGATGAATCTCTGCACTCACAAGTGTCAGAACAATTCCAATTTTCTGAGTTTCAGAATCAATTCCAGGAAACTCCTGCCGAACATCACTCCAAAGGCGCACAATTGGCTTCTCTTCCATCTGTCTCGCAAGATATATGCTCACCACTGACTCAAACTTCACAGCAGATGCAACAGTTGTTGCATTCTCAGCAGTTGGTTGATTCTCAAAATGATTTTAGCTCTCTTTCTGTTGGAGCCCGATCAGAAAGACTGCTGCCAGGGCAATGGCATCCCAAGTCACAGGATAGATCTCAAATACCGGTCGACATGTCCCTTGAGCAGAATATTCAAGAAGAATTCCGTCAGAGAATAAAAAGTCAAGATGAAGCGCATCGCAATAATTTATCATCAGAAGGATTTATTTGTCCAACTGTTGTTACTAGAACATCAGAGCCTCCAAACTCGGGTGGGGCTACCTCTAGAGCTGGTAATCCCAACCGTGAAAGGCAGTTCAAGAACCAACAAAGGTGGCTATTATTTTTGAAGCATGCTCGGTGGTGTATGGCTCCAAAAGGAAAATGCCAGGAAGTTAACTGCATAACTGTTCAAAAACTTTTGATGCATTTGGATCACTGCAATGTACCTCAATGTTCATATCCCCGTTGCCATGAAACGAAGATGCTCCTTCGTCATTACAAGCATTGCCGAGACCTAGTTTGCCCTGTTTGTGTTCCTGTCAAGAATTTTTTGCAGACGCAACTCAAAGCTTGTGCTCATTCGGATTCTAATTCTGGCTTGCCGTGTTCCATCAATGGATCTTCTAAAAATTATGATGGTGGAGATACTGCAGCTCGAGTAATTTCAAAGATGGCTCCACCAGTTGTTCAAACTTCAAAAGATTTACAGCCGTCACTGAAACGTATAAAGTCTGAGCTGCATTCTCAGCCTTCTCAGTCTCTTGTTCCTGAGGATGAAAGTTCTGCTGTTTTAATTCATACGATTGGTGAACCTCATGTACGCAATGATGCATTACATGAGGAATCCAAACATGATGACCCTTGTATGCCAGTGAAAGCTGAGGTTATGGAGGTGAAGATGGAAATTCCTGTAAGCATTTGTCAGGAGAGTCCTAGTATTAGTGACACGAAGAAGGATAATATGGATGATAACTACAGCCAAGAACCTGTTGGAGAATCTATTACAAAGGATGATCCAAATGGTTTTGCTCAGCAAGAAAGCATTAGAAGTGAAAATGAGATGGATCAAGTTAAACAGGAAAATGTGACACTGCCTCCTGAAAATGCTGGTGGAACCAAGTCTGGGAAGCCAAAAATAAAGGGAGTGTCATTGACTGAGCTGTTCACCCCTGAGCAAATCAGGGAGCATATTACAAGTCTCAGGCAATGGGTTGGCCAGGTTTGTTTATGTATCTGCTGTCATATTTCATTTAAGGTTATTGGCTATATCACTTCTTTTAGTGTAGCGAAAACTGACCAGCTGACTGGTGACGGGGCTAGCCATCATTCTAGAGATGAAATGAGCTAGATGTCGATGGGTTTCCACAACAAAAATAGAGTGCACTATTCTTTCAACAAAGAATTTTATTAATGATTGGGTGTCCTTCAATAAAGGTTTACATGCCTTTTTATAACTAAAGGTAAAACTAAAACATGAAATTCTATGTAAATTAGAAAAACTAATTAAAAGGAAATTTTAGTGAAATAAGGAATTACAAATAAAAAATAAATATAGCGATATAGGAAAATTAAAGCAACAAAAAATTAGCAAATCTAGCAATTCTGACGAGTTCGGAAATTCTGGATAGGTGCCTTCCCATGAAATGTAGCTTATGTGGAACCTATTACTCCTCAACCACCAACTAGCAGCTCTTGGTAGAGAAGCTCTGTAAGGGCCATTTTAAGGCAGGCCCCACTCAATGCGGTTTTGTCTTTTCTTAAGAAGTGTAATAAAATTAACCGATATGAGCTTAAGCTCAAATTTTGAGTCCTAGAAATCCCAGGAGATATTCTAAAAATATATTTCAAACTTGAAAACTTGTAGAACAAATATAAACCAAAATTACAAGTTTCCTAAAGTAATAATATTAACCTAACTACTCTTTTTGATGCTTCTTCCATTTGCGAGGGTCACAATTTGTGGTATGCCTTTTCTACTAGTGGAGTGCATTTTTCCTGTTAAGTAAATGAAAGTTGCATGAGCTGTCTTTTTGATTGGTTAAGTCTTATTAGATATGATAAGATAACTGGTTTCCAGCTTGGATAATAGAGGATATTGATAATGAGCAGGATAACCTGGAATTCTAAGTCTTATGAAATATTTTTTTGATTGGCTAAATCTTTATGAGATATTATAAAATAATTGGATATATATATATACATATTTTGCATTGGGTATGACGAGAATTAGAAGTAGGATAGGTGGTATCCCATTCCATCCCATTTTTTGATATACAAGGATAGGGTGTGAAAAAGTAAATGACCCTTGTTTGAATTTTTGTATTACAATTAGTGTCAAATTTTTACTCCATATGATATTTACGTTATGATCTGAATTCCATTTTTCTTAGCTTTTTGTCTTTTAAAAATCATTTGTTTTTCTCTCCTTTTAGGTTCCAATACTTAGTTCTTGAAAGTATATTTCCTTTGTTCCTTCTCTTCTACTTCTTAATATGTACATTTAGCACCTAAAAAGCATGGACACCGACATAACACAACACGAATGCATTGACTCACCGATTTTAAAAAAAATGTGCGACACGACACGACGAGGACTCGATAATAATAGATATTTTTACATGTTTTAGATATTAATGTTTTTATATTTTAGATATTAATATTTTATTGAAATACAATAAATGCAACATAACGTTAATTAAAATAAAAAACCATATATTTCATTACTTGAAAATTTACTATGCAGTCACATAATAATTACATTCTATCCAAATAATTATAATTTGTAGTTTAAATTTAACAAAGAAGTCACACGATAATTATATTTCTTTCAAATGATAATTAAAGACTCATTTTAACAAAATATCATTCCATAAATGCAAAAACCAAAATGTAATGACAGTTCATCAAATCATCCAAAATAATAAACTATGGTCAATTTTATTTTATAATTTATTTTATTCATGAGTCAACGCCACATGTATTATTAGAAGACCTTATCTTGTCAAAACAAAATAAAATAATAAAAAAATTTGACTCACAAATAGATGAATTGCCACATGTCCAATGCGAGTCAATTGCGAGTCGATGCCCTAAGTGAGTCTGTGCTTCCTAGTCTAGCGCTACTAATGTATGTTGTGTGGTTAGAGACTCACTTGATATTATGTTATAATTTTTTCACGAAGCATGATCGACCTTTCTAGCAAGGAAAAAGAATATCTATTTGACTACTTTTACATCTGGTTTGTTTTAAAGGTTATTAAGTAAATCTCTCTTAAAACAAGTATTTTCTATTACTAAGTCATATGCCATAGTAGACTCAAAACTAATAAGGGTGAGTTTGGGAAGAAAAAAGTTAGCTTTTTTGTATTCACGTTACTAGCTAACTACTAAAAAAGTTAGTTTTTTAGTAGCTAGTTTTTTAATTTTTTGTTAATTTGACATTTTTGCCCTTGATAGTTTAAAAGAAGTTTAAAATGTAAAAATGTAAATTTGGTATTCAGAAAAAAGAAAAAAAATTGAGTAGCAAGAAGCTGAGAAGCTCCCTTGCTTCCCAAACACTACCTAATTCACGTTCTCCATCTCTATCTCCAAATCCATAATTCCGTGTACCATCTTAAACCAAACCAAACCAAGCCTTTTTCCACTAAGTGGGGTCGACTACATAGATTTGACGACGCTAATCAAATCTGTTTAGGGTCATATCCTCCGTTAGATCCATAGAGACAAGGTCATGTCTAATAGTTTCTTTCCGACTTCTCTTAGGTCTCCCTTTCCCTCTCCTACTCCTGGCAATTTCCATACTTTCTTACTTTTTAACCGATGCCTCCATTGGACATCTTCTAACTTGGCCAAACCATCTTAAACGATTTTCTCTCATTTTATCTTCAATTGGTGTTATTCTTACTTGTCCCTAGTCTCCTTGTTTTTAATCCCATCTCTCCTTGTGATCCTACACATCCATTTTAGCATTCTTATTTCCGCAACTGCCATCTTCTGAATATGATTATGCTTTACTGTCCAACACTCTGATCCATACAATAACGTTGGTCTCACCGCCGCCTTATAATACCTTCCTTTCACCTTGAGGGGGATTTTTCGATCACACAAGATCTCCAAAGCACTCCTCCATTTGACCCACTCGGCTTGAATCCTATGCCTTACATCAGTATCAATCCCTCCATCTTGTTGCATCATAGATCCAAGGTATCTAAGTTTTCTTTCTCTATAATTTTTGTGTGTCCAAACTTATTTCTATGTTCCCAGTTGTCTTACTTTGGGTAAATTTGTATTCCATATATTCCGTTTTACATCTACTTAGCCTAAACCCTTTTGTTTCTAACGTTTCCCGTCACAATTCTAATTTAGCATTCACTCATTCTCTTGTCTCATCTACTAAATCAATGTCATCTATAAATAGCATATACATTACGGTACCTCATCCCGAATATGACTTGTAAGCTCATCCATAACTGGGGCAAACATGTATGGGCTTAACGCCGAGCCTTGGTGTAGACCAATCGTGATAGGCAATTCCTTAGTCCTCTGTCGGTCGTCTGTATAGATTTAAAACGCTATCTTTTAACTCTTATCTTATCTTGGATAGTCTCGTTCCACCACCATGCCTTTTTTTGCTCCAGAGCACCCCCTTTGGATTCTCCTAAGATTTTTTTCCTACCCTCCTAATACACTCTGCTATCTTATCCCACATATTATTTGCACTCTCGTTTACCCCCCAAATGTCTTCCTCTAGTACTCTTTCCCTTAATGCTAATTGCTTATCACCTTTCAAGTTCCACCATTTAGTCCTTGAGTATCTATTCAACTTCTTTTTTCTAGTCTACCTTTGGAACTGCACATCTATGATCAACAATCTATGTTGGGAAGTCAAGTTCTCTCTCGGTATAACCTTGTAATCTTTACAAGCTAAGCGGTCTCTTTTCCTAGTTAAAAGGAAGTCAATTTGTGTCCTTGAGGAGCCATTCTTATGTGTCACCAAATGTTCCTCTCTTCCTAAAAGAGGTGTTCGTCACCATCAGATCATAAGTCATTGCAAACTCCAAAATATCCTTCCCTTCTTCATTTCTATTACCATATCCATATCCTCTGTGTACTCCTATATATCTATCTACGTCACGTCCTACATGACCGTTCAAATCTCCTTCTATGAAAACTATATCTCCTTGGGGTATCTCTAGTAGCACTCCTTCCAAGTTTTCCCAAAACTTCTCCTTATGTCCATCTCTTAAGTCCACTTAGGGGGCATAAGCACTAATTACGTTCACTATGTGTTCTCCTAACACTAACTTAATTGCAATAATCCTATCTACAGAGCGTTTTACATTAACTATATCTTCCTTTACCTCCTTGCTTACCAGTATGTCGACTCCATTCCTCGATCTATTAAGTCCTGTATACTATAAATTATACCTAGTCCTCTCAATCTCTTTTGCTTTCTGCCCCACCCACCTTGTCTCTTGCAAGCAAGCAATTGGGATACGTCTCCTTTCCATTGTATCCACCATTTCTATAAGTTTTTTAGTTAGGCTCCCAATGTTTCAAGTACCTAATCTTAACCTTCTATTTTGGCATAGCTTCTTTGCCCCCCTCACGCGTTCAGGAAAATTTGAGGATCCTTGCCTTTTTAACACTGCACTCGTGCTGGGGGCATAAGTACTAATAACATTAATATCTTTTCATCTAGTACAAATTTTATTGGCATTATTCTATTCCATATTCTCTTAACAATTATAACCTCATCTTTATGGTCCTCATCGAAGTACAAGTTTTATACACATTATTCTATTCCCTATTCTCTTAATAGTTATAACCTCATCTTTGAGATCCTCATCGATAATGATTTTTACCTGTTTCTATTCCAATCCTTGCTCAGATGGCAAAGTTTGAAACCAATATTTTTAATTTCTCTATATTTTTTTTTTTTTTTTCGTATCCATTTAGTTTCTTGTAGGCAAGCTATATTTATTTTTCTCCCAGCCAAGATATTTACTAATTCTCGTAGTTTTCTTGTTAATAATAAGTTGCCATCCGTGACCGTGGGCTAGTTTCTTTTCCTAAACTTGTCCATTAAGGTGGGAGACCTCTTGCCTACTTCTCACCGCACCTAAGTGCTGATGTGGCTGATCACTCGAAGGAATGGTCTAGCAAATCCGTTACCATTTTTTACCTCCTAGATCCTGCGCAGAGCATCGCAAGTAAGGGGCCACCTAACAATTTTCATTTTGGATTGTTCATGTGGATGGTGTTTGACATGTATATTGCCCCTTCTTAAAAGAGTTCATGCTTCTTAAAGTATGTGTTTGTAGAGGTCTTTGTAGAAGCCTAAGCAATTATGTTTCACATTGCAATGTGCTGATAACAAAAAAAAAAAAAAAAAAAAGGGTTCCATATTGCAATGTAATGATTAATGGATCTGTCTTGACTCCTGCTTACGCATAACCAATTCAGCATTGTGAAGACCATTAAAGACACGTCGGTTGCAAAAAGGTTAAAACATGAGATGACATTAATCAAATCAGGAATGATTACATTCACAAATTACAAAAATGGTATATAAAATTTGAAGCTGTCGGAATTATTGTTCGAGTGGATCAGTTGACTATCAGCAGAACACAAATAAAGCAAGAAAGCTTCTTATCAAAAAGAAAAAAAAATGGGAAAGCTAGTGAAGCCCTTACACGTTTATGGGATGCAAAATTTCACCTTAATAGGAGTCGGGGTTTTAGAAATATTTATTTTCCTTGGAAATTGAACAATATAGAGTGTGTAGAACCCCCCTTTTCTCCTCAAATAAATCCATTTCATATATTTCTAATCTTAATCTATCTACCAAATATAAAGCCAATGGACAAATGTGGTAACATAGAACTCGTTAAAGCCCAGAAGTTGTGAATATGGGCAGTCACTACATTCTCTTCATCTGATAGTTCCTCATGGTTGAACCTTTGGTAGTTGACGGATTTTATATTGAATTCTTGCCAAGGTGCCATATCTAGAACCTAGATTTGTTTCCTCTTAATTCTCTATTTTGTTTCCTGACTTTATAAATTTGTCATCTGAAGATTCTGAACAGATTCTTAAACTAGGTCTTTTTCACCATTTTTTTTCCCCAAAAAAAAAAAAAAAAATTGCATCCTTCTCATAAAAAAATTAAAAAATGAAATTGAATTCTCTCCTCTTCATTCTCTCGGTTAGGTCCCTGTGAATGGTCTCCATGCGAGTAGGATGAGTGATCTGGGTTAGATTAGTCTTTGTTATTATATCTTGAGATGTTTGATTACTGATTTTATTCGAGGAAGTTGATTGCCATAATCATTGTGGCTTAAAGTGGACCATGTTCCTTTTCCTGATATCCTTATGTTAGCCAAAGAATCTGTTTGGGCTTGATGTGAAATTAAATTGGTGCATATATTTCTGTTTCGAATTAAATGTTGCAGATTAAGTTGTCTTTTGTGGTGGACCCAATATTAGTTGATGTTGGGATGATTTTTTTTTTTTTAAAGAATAGTAAGTTTTATTTAAAGCATCGAAAAGATGCCATAAGAAGAAAACAAGCTACAAAGATCCCTATTCAATGCATGCTGGCTATAAAATCAACAAAGGGGCCAGGATTAATCTCTTTTCCTTCTTCTACCCAACTGTATAAATAAGCAAGAAATAAATTTTTGGAACATAAAATAGTTCTGATGACATTGTCAAATATCCTGCTATTGCGTTCCTTTCAAATCAACCATAATAAGTAATAAGGGATCAAATTCCATCTTTTCTTCTTCCTTCTTCCCAATGGTTGCCCCCACCATGCTAAGAGAAAACTTTTTAAGTCTGCTGGGAAGTTTAACTCCAAAACATGAGAGGATAATACTCCAAAAATCAACTGTCCAAGCACAATGGATGAATAGATGATCTATGTTTTCCTCCTGCCTGAGGCACAAAGAACATCCATTAACCAAGGAGTATCCCTTGATTTTAGATTATCTATAGTCAAAATTCTTCCCCTTGCGGCACACTAAAGGAAGAAAATAACCTTTGTAGGAGCAATAGTTCCACAGCTTCCTCCAAGGGAAATTATCCTTCACCCCTCCTAAGAAAAGATAGAAAGACTTTACTGTGAAAACATTAATCTTTGAATGCCTCCAAATCAGTTTATCAGCTGTGTCTTCCATTTGAAGTGAATAAAGTAATTCCAACAGTGCCTGATGGCTGGCTAGTTCCCAGTCGTTTAAACTCCTTCGCAACTGCACATTCCAAACTTTGTTCGATCCAAAACCAATGCCATAATCCATGATGAAAGCATCCTTATCAGTTGCAAGCACATAAATATCAGGAAACACTTCTGAAAGACAACCAATATGCAGCCAATTATGTTTCCAGAATAGGATTCTATCACCCTTTCCCACTTTTCAAGAAATGCAGCTGCTAAATGTAGACTAATTTTTCCTTATGCATCTTCATAAGCTAACACCATAAGAGATGGATCCAATATCAGAAGACCAGCCTCCGTTGTCCACACCATACTTGGTCACAACAATTTTTTTCCAAAGACTAGAATCTTCATGCGCAAACCTCCGTAGCCACTTTCCCATTAACGCTTCATTATGGAGCTTTAGTTGCCTTATTCCAGCTTAACCAGCTTGAATAGGCTTACATACTTCTTTCCAGTTCACTAAGTTATGTTTAAAAACTTCTTCTCTTCTTTCCTAAAGGAAATTTCTTTGCATTCTTTCAATTTCTTTTAAAACAGACATTGGGACAGGGATAAGAGAAAAGAAATAAGCGGAAAGACTTGAGAGAACACTTTTTATTGAAGTTACTCTTGCCCCCAAAGATAAATAATTGACTTTCCACTCAGCCAATCTGTTTCTACACCTCTCAATGACAGGTTCCATATCATTTTTGACCTGATATTGGCTCCCAGAGGCATTCCGAAATAATCAACGGGAAATAATCAATTTTGCAGCCTAGGATAGCAGCTAGATCATCCAAATCAGTGATAACTCATATTGGCAGAATCTCAGATTTGCTGAGATTGATTCTCAACCCAGTGATAACACTATAACAGATTTGCTCTGATTGGTGTTGGGATGATTTCTCTTGTGGTTTGGCCATCATATCCTAGTATTTTTAAAGATTGCTACATTGTTCCTGGTATTGTGATTAATCTTCAATTTCAACTGTTAGTCTGAACTTGCCAACCTCACCCCACCATAAATATGTGCATATAATAAAGGGGAAGAAACTTTTTAGTTTGGCTTCATGTGGCTGTAGATTTAGAAATCTCTTGTTGTCATTAATTGGGATCTTGGAAACACGGGCTCACCATCAAAAGTGTTGTCTGCGAGTCAAGCACACAAGGGACGCAAACATGTAGTGCACAAGTCTCGGCCTCACCTTTCACCGTGTCTGATTTTTTTTTTTTTTTTTTTTTTTTATGCTTGGACACAGCTGGGACATGTCACAGACTTGTCTTGACACACCACAGACTCATTTTTGACATGTTGGACTCATCTTAAAAAATATATATATATATTTCAACTTGTAAGCTGTGGAATATAGTTTATATGTACTTTTTTATAAAATGCAATCATGCAAATTCCTTATTTACTTTTGAGATATGAAATATTTAGTTTTCAACTTTAGTTAGTGGTTATTGCTTTATATCTATTGTATTTGCAAGAAATAGTA
>QLOD02000013.1:29943332-29953441 GCA_003260245.2 Sideroxylon spinosum | reverse complement strand
CAAGTCAGATTGGACAGCCCTCGTGAACATGCTGGTGGGGAAAAAAGAGTACTTTGGGAACCTCATTGATAAAATTACGGAGGTATTGAAAGAAAGCAATTTTGAAACCTAAAGTAGCCATTATCTTAATTTGATTTATTGACCTCTCTAAACTCTGTTTCATTATTAGTGAAGTAGTTTGTGCCATGCATATGCATTTAGAACAAGAAGGACGAAAGTAGACCGTTAAGACTCCCATGATATTTCATAGGGTAACACCTCGATCGAACCCGATTTACACGATCGATTATCATATTCTGAACCGTTTATCGAACGATCATGAGATCGGTTCCGAACGATCATTATTGTTTGAGAAAATTACCTGCATTATTATCAACTACTCTACCACATTCTCCACCATCTCTGAAATATTCCATGATCTACGTTACACCCCTAGTAACGGTTTTGATAATCAACCAAATAAATCATTTTTGAGATTAGTGATACACGTGACATTGTCTAATTCGAGAAGATATATGATTATATGGTGTCTACACATGTATTTGGCTTATGCAAACTCAAATCCTTTATATGTATTCGTCCATAGACATTACATAGGTACACAACTCTTAATATACAAAAATTTTATCAAAATATTCGACGAATTAAACTAATTTTAGTATAAAAGATTTCTTGATAGACGCCGTACCGGTGTTCTTTCGGATTTGAATTACAGCTGCTCAGGTTTACTAAGTTATCAATATTCACTCGTAAATGCAGCCTTTTCAAAGGTTGAATTGTTGACTCAATGAGGGATAAGCATCGAAATCTCTCTCTCTCTCTCTCTCTCTCTCACACAGCTGTTTCTTCCTTGGAGGTTTAGCATTAGTGAATGCCTTTTGTTTGTAGCAGTCAATTCTTCCTAAAGTTTATTATGAGTAGGCTTGTTGATGGATGACTTGATTATGCGGGTTAAGCGGATACATGGACATAAATCGAGATTTGATTATTTAGTTAGGACCCACATATATTATTTAATAAATAACAGAACCAGATATTAATATACTCCTATTCATATCAAATAACAATTCATAATTTTATGATATTAGATATTATATTATAAATTTTATACTAATTTTATAATATATGAATGTTAATGACTCTTATACTTATTATTCATGGACATGATTAAAAATATAAATTATAATCCTAACGGATGAATTTGTAATTTGCTTAAAAGGTTCTAAATTGATTCTTATTAATCATTCGACAACGACCAAGTTAGCATTTGATTTAATATCAATTTGATGATAATTCGATATGGTTCGTTTAAATAAAATTTAATAGTTCAAATATATTTATAAATTTTTAATTAAAAAAATATATAAATATTTTCAGATCGTTAAATTTTAATTCAATAACTCAGATCGAAATTGTCAGAGAACTGACAATTCTTTTACTATTAGCCTCTCTAATTTATACAATAGTGGTATGGTTTAAATCATGGTTTTAGGTCACTTTCTTATCACGTAATTTGCCCCAAGTGGTTGACAACATTTGTTCAACTTTTTTTATCTACGGAAAAACTGGGTTTTCATGTCACTTTCTTTACAACAGGATTTGCCCAATTGGTTGACTACGTCTGTTAAACCAAAGGTGCGGGAGATTAATTGCTGTCACCGCTGGAAAAGAAGAGGAAAGTCAATGAAATTGATTTATTTCCTGCTTGTCTCTCCATGTTTGGTTCCCCTCTTTTTTCTTGATCGGGTTAAAAACAAGCGGATAAGTTGCATGGTTTGATTGATGTTGGCAGAAAATACATGTTGGGATAAGAAAAGGAGACGTGAAAGGGAATCTATATATATCATAAAATAGAATTCTTAAGTGTAAAGTGTTGCATAACTTCACCTCAGCTTCTCACCTCTTTATTCATGTAATATCACTCCTAATTTACTCTGATATTGCTTTTGTCCGTTAAATACGATTTATCTCTCTCTCTCTCTCTCTCTCTCTCTCACACACACACACACACACACATCAACCTAACTCAATCGACTCTCCTCGTTCCCATTGCATAACTCCACCATTTCTATATATATTCACAAATACACACACCCACGTACATATATGTAATTGTAGTTTGTGCAATGGAGAGGTAATCCCCCCGGGAATCTTGCGACCCGAAATGCGACTTAGAGGACGCATGTAACATAATACATTATACACGTTACGCTGTTCCAATCAGAACCAACAATAAATTAGGTAAGATAAATAGTAAAAGAATTGAAATAAAATAATTTAAAATAAAGTTTTAACATCAATTCGATTCATCATGTTGCACAAAAATTATACAAGGGCACAACTCGCTATGTACTATCTCATTACATCATAAATATTAATATATACTATTGCCACTTAACAAAGAACTCAAAATAACATTATAAACTCACAACTAATGTACTAAAAATAATACAATAACATTACGAAAATAATAACAAAAGAAGGGAAAAAAAAAAAAAAACTCTAACCAACCAATTGGGTAAACAGTCGCACCTCTAAACCTGCAATTCTGCAAATACATCTTTAGGGAAGTGAATATCAAAACAAGTTTACCCACTATAACTATAACATGAAAATATACATGATGTGCCCTATTGTGCCACTAAACATGATTATGCTTTTTAACCTTGCTTCCTTCACCGTACGAAATCTGTCAATGCTGTCTTTTCTTTCACCAACAAAATTTCTCAATGTTTTCCCACTCTCAAGCTCTTGGTTAAAGAAGTCTACATAGCATAGGGGGTGTTTGGAAGAAAAAAGTTAACAAAAAAGTATAGTAAAAGTATAAAAATTTGACATAAAGATGATAGGTGGTAAAATTGATTGAAAGAAAGTACAATTTTTTGTAACTTTTGATAACTTTTTGTTTGTTTTTGCGCTGCCAAACAGAGCCATAATAATAGAGATTAGTTTGTGTGATACTCAACATATACTCCGCGTATGTAGATACATACACCCAAGCTACTTGAGTTCAATTGTCACAAATTTGAGTTCGAATCCTTACTTCTTTCATCCATTAAAGAACAAAATCTTTAAAACTTGAAAGAGTATTTCATAAAGGGAAGCGGGTAGGAGTAAGAGGGAGGGAAGATTTTGGAATAAGAGATTGAATAAGAAGGGTGAGTTCCAAGTTTACATAGAAGAGGAAACTAAGAGTTTTTAACATAGATGATGATGAACGGGAGTGAATTTATAGGGTTTCAGGGACTGAAGTGCATGTATTGATTAACGATCTTGGTTCGATTTCTTTCCAGTGAGATATATCTTTTCATATTCTTCATTATTTTGAAATTAAAATAAACAAGGATCATTGGATTATTGTAATCAAATCATCAAAACCGTTAATCAATACACTTCAGTACCTCAAACCAGAGTTTTGTGATAGAGAGGAAAATTGGAAAGAAGAGTGACTTTTCAAATTTTTATTTTTCATTTTTTTCTTCTAACTCCTTTTTTAACACAAACTATTACTGTTGCCCATTATATTCAAAAGATAATTCAATAATCTGTTAAAAAAAATGGAACGAATATCAAACAAACAAGCCACATAGAATCAGAGTGGAGGAGAGTAGGAGAGAGAAAATATATTCTTTTAATTGAAATCAATTTAGATAATTATATTATTTAAATTTTAAATATTAAGTGATAAGTATGCTCTAGTATTTTGGCTAAGAAATAATAAAATATGGTAAGTATAATAATTCTTAGTAGATGTTTGCTTTGAGGAAATAGAGGGTAAATTTTTACTCTCCATTACATCAGTTTGGATGACAGGTGTAAAAAAGTTTTTACTCTAGGGAGGAGGTGGGTAATGGAAAAATTATATTCTTTTCTCATCATCCTTCTAAAATATTTCTTTACACTCGTATAAAACCTTAAGCAACTTAGACTTATAAATAATTATAATAAATATTATAAAATAATAATTTATTTAATTAAACTAAAATTAATTAATCAATAAATTATTTTACCAAAATAATTTTTAATAAATAATAATTTATCATTAAAATAATTTTTTTATTCTGTCAAAATAATACTATTGAAATATTAATTTATGAATAAAATTATTTATTTTCTCAAATTAAAATTAATATTTAATAAATAATAATAAATTATTAAAATAATTTATTTTATTAAAATATTTTATATGTCTCATAAATAATAATTTAGTAGATTATGTATTGTATTAATATAATTATCAAAATTAACTATTGAAATTTAATCTATGATAAAATTATTTTCTAAAATTAATTTTTTATTTAAAAGTATATATTTTAAGAATATTTTTTTATTAAAATTAATTATTATTAAAATAACAATGATTATGATAATTAATTTTATTAAAATTAAATATTAATTTTTTTTAGCCTGGTCAATTTATTCTTATTCCAAACACAATTCACTTTTACCCCTTCAAAATATTTAGCATTCCAAATATAATATAATTATTATCGGGTAATATTTACTATTTTATTCCAAATATAAGTACTACAACTTGTTAATCCAGTAACAATTATTAGGGCAACAATTACTCTGTAATATTTTACACTAAAAAATTTCACCCCATACCAAACATGCCCTTAAAAGAATAGGTAACCAAGATTAGTCTTCTCAACTACGGTTAAGGAATGATAAAAGTTGATGAGTATATAATAAATTGCTAAGGGATTAGGAAAGGAGAGATAGCCTTAACAAATGCATTAGATAATTAAAAATTAAGATAATAACTACTGTAAAATTTAAATAGAATTCAGATATTATGTAATAGTAATCAGGGTAGATTAGTAGTATTTAATAATAATAATCAAAATTAATAAAATAAACTATTTTGAAAGGTAGAGCATTGGATGATTATAAATTAGGATAATACTTAAATAGAATTCAACAATTAATTGATTGTGTTTAATTAAGATTAGTAGTACTTAATAATAATCATTAATAAAATAAATAATTTTGAAAAAGAGTGACACAATTGTATTCTTCAATTAAGACTTCGCTTGGAGGCTCCAAAAATTTTCAAAAAAATCCAAAAAAAACTCTAATTTTTTTTTTTACTATAATATTCTTAAATTTCATATAACTTCCTATAATATCAATAGTATTGAAAAGTAAATATTTTTTTAACAATCACATAATTAAGTATTTTTTAACAATCACATAATTAAGTAATTTGACTAATTTATACTTTTACCCCCCTTGAATGTTCTCTAATCATCCATTACTTTTTGTAATTTTTTTATTTTATTTAAATGTACATTAACTAGTTATTATCTATTTAAATAACCTTAACTATTTATTAATTACTATTGAGCTATTTTTTACACTATTTTTTTATAATTTTATTTTAAAAAAATAAAAATTTAACTAGAGTCACACATATAAGCCCCGTTTGGAAATTAATTTTTTAGTAACTTCTAATAATTTTTTTGTAAAAAGTTAAGAGTTGAAACTTTTTTGTATATTTGGTAAAATAAATAAAAATCTTTATAACTTTTGACAACTTTTTAGATATTTGGTAAGATAAATAGAAATATTTAGTGACTGCTTATATTTTTAGATTCTTGGTAAAAATTTGAGTAATCTTTAAGTCAAGTAAAAATAAACTGATCATTATATATCTAGCCAACTCAGTAAAAGTTAATATTTTAATATCCTGCCAACTCAACAAAATTAATGACTTTTGATATTATATCAAGCACAAAAAGTTAATATTTTTTAACTATTTTTTCAAATGGGGCCATAATGTGTGCCTACTTCTAATTTATATGTATATTAAGTATGACCGTGCCACATGACACGAAATCCACTCCAATCTCTCAACCTCTCATCTATCTCTCTCTAATATAGATACACATATATATATATATATATGAATAGTAAAATATCTCTTTCTTATATTATATAAATATAAAAGGAAAAAAGAAAAACACCCCTACCTCAATATCGATGCTATCTTATTCTCGGCAAAAAAAAAAAAAAAACCAAATGATATTGCATGAATACTTTTTAATTCATAAAATTACCAATGCCCATGGCATAAATACTTTGCTTCCATAGAATCAACAAGTATTTATTAAGGCAATATCATTTTACCAAATATATACATACATGCCCAAGTGGCCCACTGATTGCTCTTGGATTTGGAGTCTTTTATACAGAATAGATTAAAGGCGGCAATATCATTTTACCAATTATATACACACATGCCCAAGGGGGCTACACTGAATAAAAATGGAGTCTTTAATACACAACAGGATAAGGGCATTTTACAAATTTTTATAAAATTAAATTTTTTTACTTATCACGCAAAATTAAGAAATTACAGCTTTTACAAATTTACCCATAACTAAAAATGAAGTTCAGCAAACAAAATCTTACTAGAAATTAATAAACAAAAATAAAAAAAAGGGAATTTAATTTAGACTTAATTAAAGCTCGGAATCAGGAGCCGTTATCGGCTTCTTCTTCATCACTTTCTCGGCGGCCTTGTGCACAGTGTCTCTGGCTACTTTCGCAGCTGATTTAGCAGAATCTTCAACCGTAGATTTGCTCTCCTCAAGGCTCTTGGCAACAGCCTCCTTCATCTTCTCAACAGCTTCCTTGCCATCATTTCCCCTAAAAAATTGCTTAATTAAAATCATAAACCTTATGAACTAAAAATAAAAATTTATAAACAGAAATAAGAGTCATGAATTATTATATATATATATATATTACTCTGGGTTGGGATGAAACAAGCGAGCATGGGTTTGTTTGAGGAGGGTTTTGGCTTTGTTCCAGTAGGTTATTGATGGAGTGGGGGGTAGTATGGAGCGAGAGAAGAGAGGGTTTAGCCTCTCCAACAACACAGATGATATTTTCTTCTGCTTCTCCTCCTCCTCATCGTCACTGTCGTCATGACGATGAAGTTGATCTTCTTCCCGATTCCGAAATACCCAGATAGAGACGAGCAACGAGCAGAGAAGGATCGCCAAAGCGGTTACTTTAATTCCTTTGCCCATTTTTCCTTTTCGTGAATCTGGATCAGCAACGGCGAGACAACAACTATAGCTCTGTTTGGGATCAAACAAAATTTTATAAAATTTTAAAAATCTTTAAAAACATAAATTATGAAATCATAAAATTTAAATTTTTTATTCATTATATGAAACATGATGTATTAATTTTTATAAATTTATATAATTTGATACAAATCTAAATACACCTATAACCGTGCTTGGAGCAATAAAAAAATAAAATGAGAATGTGGTTAAAGTTGTATAAATTTCTACAAAATCATGGTACTGTTTGACTGATCACAAACGTACCAAAATTTATCAAAAGTTACAAAAAATTATACTTTCTTCCAATTAAATTTTGTCACTTATCATTTTTATATTAAATTTTTATATTTTTACTGTATTTTTTTATTAATTTTTTTTTACCAAACATCTTATATGAAAGTTAATATCTCATATTTTATACTATGAATGGATAATTTAATTTTACAAGTTTCGTGATTCAAATTTATAGAAATTTATATTTTTTATTTTACGTCAAGTAGTATCAAATTATGAATCAATAACTTGCGTAACAAAATAAAAAATAAAAAAATTTAAAATAATTTTCAAAATTTTATAATCAACCGAGCAAATCGACGGTGATCGGGTTGGCGGTTTTGGACAAGTTGGCGGTTTTGGAGGAAAGCGGCAGGGATTACGGGGCTTCCCTTCACGGCTAAGAATGGAATATAAAAATAAAATATTTGGAAATGTTCGATTAGAAATTGCAACAAGACAAATATGAAAAGGCGGGGGCTTCTTCGCCGACTTCGACCTTTCAAGTAATCTCCAATTATCATCCCAGCCCAAAACCGACATTAGTGATCGTTTAAGAAAATGACTTACTAATTTATTAATTTTTTTAGATTTTTTTAAAGATAATTAAATTTATTCTCTTATATTTAAAATTTTTAAAATATTAAATTAACGAAAAAAATTCTGATTACTAAATATTTATTTTTTTCTCTTCTTAAACTTTAAAAAAAAAGAAACTAATCTTTTAATAATTAATTAATGATCAATTGCAAAAAGATTAACTTTTTTTACTTTTCAAACTCCATTTTAGTCATGCTCATAATTGATTCTCTTGTCCCCTTCTTGTCATGTGTAGCTCAAAAGTGTATTTTTTATTTATACAAATTGTAAATACAAAAATAAATAAAATATTAATTATTATTAAAATTTATTATTTATACCAATTAGTGGCAAAAAATGTAGTAATAAGTTATAATCGAGTTAGATTGGGAACCTAATTGTGAATTTATACAATAAACCCAATCTCAACTCTATCCGTTTAATCTTTCGTTCCTATTTCATGCTTGTCTCATTACCATTTATAGTTTTGGTTACAATAAGTCATCATCACTAAAAACAATTAAAAAAATACAACTTTATACCTACAACTCTTTGGGTGTTTGATAAAAATTTATAAAAATAAAAAATAATTAAAAATAATTGAAAAAGTTAGAAAAACGTTCGAGAAAATTGACAAAAAAAATTGTGTTCGGTGAAAAAAAAATTTGAGAAAATTAATAAAAGTTAAAAGCACGTTTGGTGAAAAAAATTTGAGAAATTTGACAAAAGTTAATTTTTGTGATTTTTTTGGTCGCTCAAACGGCCTCTAGATGATTATTAAAAAAAAAAAAAAAAAAGTAAAGATACTAGTGCAGCAAACACATAATAAAAAATATATAATTTTTATTAATTATATATGTAAATATAATATACATAAAAAATTAATAAATAAATTATATAATTCAAGTATTCAATGTATAAAATATAACATATAAATAGAAGACTTATGATTTTAAAATTTTTAGCAATGTTTAATAATAATAATAATAATAATAAGTTACATGTGATGTCTAATATGTATTTTAATGTGTTGAAAAAGTATGTGACGGAAATGTTTTAAATACAAATACCGTACCCGTTCGAGAAACCTTATAGCCATAGTTTCGCACTAATTCATTTGTTTGATCAATTTAGTTTAATTTAACGATTTATTTTTTATATCTAATACAATTATATTATTAATTTAATCTCACAATCAATTCAATATATATGGGATATATCTTATTTATAAATTATAAAATTAAATTTTTTTATAATTCAAAAAAAATCTCTTTCTTCTTATTTTATTATTGACAAAATTAGGAAATGTCTGAAAAATAAAAAGTCAGTAAAAGAAGTAACTCTAAATTTTTTGACAAAACTCATTCGGTTCATTTGTTCGAATGAATTTTTTATATAAATTTTTGAACTGATAAGGCTCGTTCAAGTGATTTTGGTCAAATAAAATTATCAAATAATTGACAAACATTAATAAAAATTAGTAAAAGTCCGTAAAAATTTATAAAAATTTATAAAAATTAGAATTTTAAAATAAACAAAGGAAATGACCAATAATTGACAAAAATTTAGAAGAAGTTGGTAATATTTTTTTTTTATCAAATTTAAACTCCAAACACTTCCATAATAACTAAATCCATCTTTATCCGTGAAAGATACACAAATTAATTTTAACTGCCGAGCCCTTTAATCGCAATGGATATGGATGAACTTTTGAGCCTTGGCGGTGGACGCGTCTTTTTTTGTTAAACGGATAGGAATGTCCCCCCCCCCCCTGATGCTTACCCTTTTGGCCTGTTTAAATTACCAAGGATTTCTACAAACTTTTACAATTTGTTACAAAATTTAAATTATTTACTAAACTAAAAATTCTGTAAATTTATACGAATTTATATAACTACGAACGTACCATTTATCAGCTGCCTACAACTCTGTAAAATACAGACATAATATACTTTAAATATAATTATGATTCTCTTAGACTGTTTGGTACGCGTATAACTCTAAAATTCTCTAAAAGTAATTCACTTTTTGTTTCATTACATATATTATGAACCTTAATTCACTTTTTGTTTCATTACATATATTATGAACCTTACACTTTATCTTATTTTATCTCATTTTTTACGATACCAAACACTACCCTTTATCAATTTAAGTAAGAGTTTGTAATCCCGT
>QLOD02000013.1:29811812-29824065 GCA_003260245.2 Sideroxylon spinosum | reverse complement strand
GCTGTTGTATTTATGTCTACGACATCACTAGATCATCAAATATTCTCCCAAGATGGTGTTTTGATCTTCGTAGCTAGAATACATTTCCGGAGATATGAGATCTCCCTTGTGGGCCACCTATACTACTGTGCATGCCAGCTATACCAATCATAGATATATATATATATATATATTTGTGTGTTTATGGTAGACTAAATCTAATGGTTTTGCTAATAATATGGCTGCATATACTAGGATTCACCTACTATAAGCATTTTCTGACAAGCAATTTAGCTAAAATTTTCATCATCTGGCTCTAGATTCGAATATACAATTATTGATTTTTTTTTTTTTTCTATTTCACGAAGTCCATTATGGAGTAGGAAACACAACTAATAATGCAAACGTTAATTGTTAAATTATGATCACTAATCCTTGTTTTCCAAGGTGTACCTAATAGTTCTCTAATAAAGATTTTAGTTTTTTTTTTTTTCTTGGTCATGTAATAAAGATTTGATATAGTTGAATGTCTAATATTTATAGCACAATCACAAGTTTTTTTTTTTTTTTTTAAGTTCAATTAATTAATGTGGTGGGGGAAAATTTGATTTTCCTCATTTGAACCCAAGTAGCTAGTAAGCTTAGAGCTATAAATAATTGGGTTATAAATAGTTGATTAGAATTGATGTTATAGCCTTAGTATAATAGTACTAAAAAAATTTAAATCAAAATATTACCTGGATTACAGCTCATCACAAACCAAGCACAGCTCCACCAAGCTCTACCAACCACAAGTTATTTCCGAACCACTTAGAACCAGCTTGATTCTTGATTTTTTGATATTTTAATATAAGGTTCAAGTAATATTTTGAGCACTTGTTAGAATATTTTGGAGAGGTTTTTTGAGTTTCATTTCAAAGTGCATCAATTGGGCTTAACTATTATGTTGATCCTCCCTCTCCTTGTAATTAAACGTTAATTTACAAGGGTTGGGTTTTGATTGACAAATCATCAAATATATATATGTTATATATGCCTACACAGTGACACATTATATTAAATCACTTTAAGGATTATAAGCATGAAACACAAACGATGAATCAAAATAGCATAAAGTGGGAAATTTCAAGACTAAAGCTGTGGAAGAAATAGAAAAATGAACAAAAGCTGATAAAATGGGGGAGCAGAAGAATACTAACTTACAAAGTTAAGCAACCCAAGAAGGGGTTGATACAACTAATCCATCTGGGGGGAACCCAATTTCATCTCTCCTTCCACAAATTGTCCTCTCTGTTCTTCATTGAAGCATTAAGTACTACTGTCCAATACACATGCGGTTTACTTAACAAGGAATCACGAAAGCAAGGTTGAACCAGAAGGGCAATCGGATTGCTCGGCCCATAAGGAAAAATATAAAGAATGGTATAATTTCTGGGCCACTAACTATAAATATATATACATGTGTATGTGTGTATCTCACTGCTTCGAAATGTACTATATATACAACTTAAATCAGTATTTGAAATGGGAAGAAGTAGCAAACTCTTCTGAATTTGTGCGTGTCTCTGTGTCTGTGTGTGTATATATAATGTATAGGAGCAAAGACAGTCAAGCAAGCGTGTCTAGAGAGTGCGGAAATGGAAAAGGCCTGGTATAAAGCCAAAAAGGAAAAGTATTGATATTCAGGACTGGAAAACATGTACATATACACGTGTTTACCATAAAAAAAAGTTATAAGTAAACATATTAAACACGCTTTTGTTAGGTACTAATTAATCGAGTTCTTGTTAAGAAAACCCAAAAGTACCCACCACTTCATTTTGAGTCTAGACCAAACATATACTTAAAAGGTTAGGAATTGAATCGGACCAAATTTTAACTTACTCAAGTTTCACTTAAATCATTAGTACGAAACTCGATCTTTTATATCAACTCAATCTTAGTTTGAGAAGAATAACTTAAACTCGAGTTTAGTTTGCAAGACTCGCCACTAATTAAAATGATATCATTTTGGTTTAAAATATTATAAATCAAAATAAATCATCTAACTAATCAAAATGAATAATTTAACTAAATCAAAATAACATAGTTTTCTTAAAAATATTATAAAATATAAATATTGTTTTATTAAGTTTATTCATAAATTTTCAAATTAAGTTTTTCTAAACTAAAACTCGAGTTTGAATGTTGAACAAGTCACAAAGTAAAATTAAATTTGAATTAATAAAATTATTGATAAAGTTCGTGTCCTGTTCAAACAACTCGTAAATAGTTTGTTTGAGTACCATCCTTGCTCACAATTTTTAATCCTCAATTTGCTCACTTTATAAAAACATGTCCTAATTAATTTAGTTTACACATACCAGTACTTTATGATCTTAATTTTAGGATTATAGAATAAGCATAGTTACTACATGGTGGACATGTCATCATACCTTCCACTTAGAGAGTAAAGTAATCTTCATTATTTGCATTTTTCACGTTAATAACTGGCATTCAAAAAACAATAAAAAAAAAAAAAACAGAAAAGTACGTCATCTAGAATGTATTCAAGCCAACAACGCTCATCCTAGGATTCTTCGTTCTTAATCAAATGTATTTTTTTCCTTGTACAACATAAGGAACACGTGCTATATAGTCATGAAAGATATTTATTAGTTGCCTGCTCAACTTATAAGTTTATTTAGTACCATTAATCAATCTAGAAGGGTAGTTCGAGGCATTTTAAAAATGTGCAGAGACTAGACAGTGGATGTCCATTGCTTAATTTGGTACAAATCCCGAAGAATATGTTGCTAAAGTGGCCGGAAGTTGATCGTGGAGCGCCACAAATTCTTGATGTTCTGTTTTCAATTTGGCTGATTAAAATATCATTTTTAACAATAAGGGTGCGTTTGAAACATCACCTTTTTTTATAAAAAACTTTAAAAACTTCTGAAATTCTTTATTACAGTTTTACATTTTCTTTCCCTTCTAAATTCAAAAAGAAAGTGACATATCTACCAAAAAAATAACATAACTACAATTCCGTTAATCGAATGGGAAAAATTTATCTGGGGACGTCATCACGAGATCGTGTGCTACAAAATGACACCCACTTTACCTATTTTTTTTGAGTTTTTGAAAGCCGTCCCGACGGAATGATTTGTACTGTCAAGACGGAATGGCCACTTTACCTATTTCTTTTTCAGTTTCTGTATACCGTTCCGACGGAATGATTTGTACTGTCACGACGGAATGACCTCTTTGTCTATTTTTTTTCAGTTTCTGCATACCGTTCCGAAGGATTTTCAAACCGTTCCGACAGATTTTCACTGCCGAAAACCGTCCTGACGGATTTTTCAAAACCGCTCCGACGGATTTAGCCATGTCTTCGTAAAATCTTCAGACTAGCCGTCCCGACGAGCAAAAAAATCGTCGGAATGGATTCAACATTATTCATCTTCAAATTTTATGATTTGAGTTAGGCGTACCAAACGTCAAAAAGTGACTCAAACCATATTTTTCGCTGTTTTTTATTATTCTAAACGCACCCTAAGTTTATAACTCCATATATATATACACATATATCTTCAAGAACACGTACTTAAAAACATATACGCATAACAATGTAGGTTTAATTTATTCGATTCTTCTTCATGAAAATTGAAAAAGAAAAAGAAATTCTTTCGTTAAAATCAAATAAAATAAAAAAATTGTTCTAATCTCTGTAGATGATTGTCCAATGGCAGGTTGAAACGAAATTGAACGATTCCATTATGATAAGATGCTAAGTGCCCTTACAATGAATTGCCTGACAAATGATGCGACGCTATACATGCGATGTTAATATACACGTCATCAAATTGATGGTATTTTAAAATAAGAAAATATTAAATGTATTGTATTCTTAAGTTTGTGAGTAATTATGAATTTGAAATCAACTAATTTGACATTACTTATTCAAAGAAAATTACTCAAATAGAATTTTGTTAATTTTGATAGATATTTTATGGTGTTTCTAAGTAATTAAATACGGCAATTTTATAAGGGGTTTGAAATTATTAAAAAAATAATTATTTGAAAGTTTTTTATAATAATAACTTCACAATTTTAAAACATAATGACAATACTATTTTTGTAGCAATCATTAGTAATTATTAGAAAAACTTCCATCTATTATCATATAAATTAACTCTATTCGGCAAAGTAAGTAAAAATTTCTTTTCTAATATTATTAAAAAAAATGTATGGAGTGCTCCAATCTACCACACATAATTGGAAAGGAATCGAAAAATTCACGACCTCAATGCGTCCTCTGCTCAACCGCTAAAACTTATTAAAGAGGAGATTAGATGGAAAGTATTTTAATTTGTTAATGTATATAATACAAGCATAAATATAGGTATATGTATTAACTGGAGGATATTTATTAAAGTATAATGTAACATTGGAGGAATGCCTCGTGATTTTGTATTTACCTTTCATCCAAATAAAATCATACTTGCACACACAAAAAAGAAAAAAAAAAAAAAAAAAGGAAAAGAAAAATCTATCATTTATATTTAGTATAAATTTGATCTCAAATCTATTTGTTTGAAATCCCGAATTACTTAACTAGAACTATAAATTTTGTTGTGTACACCGTACATCCAAAAAGTACAAAAAACTCTGAAATGCTAATCATTGGGCTAAACTTACTGTTGGCCCAAATTTGTCTGTTAGTTATATATTTTTTTGATATAAATTTAAACTCACGTTTTAAAAAGAGATAAATCTTTTGTGAAAAATCATGGGTATTTGATTGAAAAAAGATTAACCAAAAAGTATAATAAAAATATAAAAATTTAATATAAAAGTAATATGTAATAAAATTTGATTACAAAAAAAATAATAAAAAATTAATAAATTTTAACCAATCAAATACTCCTGAGAACTTATCTTCTCATTAATGTCATATATCTATTGAATGCTGGTGATAACTTATCTGCCTATAACACGCAAGGAATTCAAATTTTCTTACTAAAGTTCCGAACTTATATTAAAAAAAACAAAAAAGTTTGGATTTGGTTTTCTCTGAAATTTACTTTTAGCGAGAAATTTGAGTTTGTTTGATCTACTCTATTGAAGTAAGACGCATGTAGATGTATCAAAGTCGCATCAGACGACACAACCATTGCTACCTAATTGTGGTCCATTGCTACTGAAAATTAGGATTGCTTCAATATAACATGACAAGGGAGTGTTTGAATAACAAAAAAATTTAAAAAATTGATATAAAAACAACATGTAACAAAATTTAATTAAAAAAAATAATCTTTTATAACTTTTTGTAATTTTTGATAAAATTTAATTAATCAAACACTCCCAAGATTAGTGCAATACTGATCCTGAACTTTCTCAAATTCTGAACAAACAAACATGCTTGTAGTTACACGAACAGAGCCATAAAACATCGGGCAGAGTCATTATCTTTGCAACATTTCTCTCTCAAAATTTTAGCAGCCGCTTTGGGCTGCTAGGTGATGCATAAATACCAAACTTTACTAGTGTTGTTTTTCCTAATGTTTTGCCATTCCTACCACTGATTCTGCTGCACTGTGGGAGCTATCTATGGTAGTCGGGGAAAAAGAACCAGCACTTCCACCGCTGAGAAAGCTGAAGACTTGCTTCAGATGTCCTCTTGATGGCCGAGCATTTATCGCAAATTTGCATATAAACACCAGTCTTTTTCGCATCTCTAATTTAGTAATACATGTTTCCACAAAAGATTTCCCATCATCAAAAAATCCTGTCAAAAACGTTTGGAACTTAGAAACCATACAAATGCACCAAGACTAATAATCTCTTCTTCTTTTTTTTTTTTTTTAACTCTCTGCATTCCCATCAGGTGCAGTATACCCAAAAAAAAAATAAAAAATAAAATAAATAAATAAAAATAAAAATAAATAGCAGATATCAGTCGGCACTTACAAAGAAGGTGAAGAGAATAAAAGAACGATGAACTTCTCAGAATATGGTATCAAAATCCAGATGTGTTTTTCTCAGTTTAGACATCTGATTCTATAATGATTCCTTAAACAAAGATTTAAGATTATATATACCTTCATCAGTGAATAATGATGTCAAGATCGCCAAAGAAATGCATATGCTTATATCTTCCCCTGGAAACAAAGAAAGCACAAAGCGATCACACAGTCTTGCACAAATTAATCAGTGATTAAATACACAGCATGAATGATGTCCCCCGCCATTCATTGAGGCAGAGCACAAACAGTGAAAGCTTCCTAAATAACCAATAAAGAAGTACAAAACAACTTTTTTTTTAATATGTATGTATAACTATGGGTGACTAGACTACCTTGCACACATCTCAACTAATCGTTTGGATTCTTTAAGTTAAAATCGAGTAAACAGCCCTAAATTGATTGAACTAGTAACCATTAGATAGCAAACCCAAAACCTGACTAACTGAACTGACCCTGGGTTATGAAGTGCCACAAAAATAGCACAGGTTGAAGTGCCACAAAAATTCAATGGAACAACGTTACTTTTTCCCATGAAGGATCCCAACACCTCTTTAGTATTCTTGGTCAATAAAATCTTCTTGCAATCATAACTCTGTCAGGAAATACAGCACAGAAGAATATTACACTTACCATTATTACAGCAAACTAGTAGTTTCTTCCCCATTTTTAGATTCATCTTTGCAAAATTCAATGCAGAAGGGAGGTTCCTTAACAATGACAACCGGTCGAGTTTTGAGTTCTGGCGAAACAAAAATGAAAATAAAATTAAAAAAAGAGGAGAACAATAGATAAACATACATTACAAGGAGAATTCCCGAAGTCACTCAATAATTCTGTGATAAACGTACCACAATTGGCAGGTGTAAATATGCTTCAGGATTGTCAAGGCATATGGAGACTGACTCCCTATCGCAGTTCAAAATGCAATCAACATCAGATACATCTGCAGCTGCATAAGGGAATATAATCATAAGCAAGTGGAAGAGAATGGGTAATGAATTGGCTATTCAAACTTGTGCCACAGAAAAGGGGGCTAGGGAGAATGAAATAGAATTTTAAAATTTAGAGGTAAAGAAGCAACAAAACATAAGCATCCGGTAATAAGAAGCTCTGCAGTCATGAACCACCAAACACATACAAAATAACAACCCCACATGTAATCACTATTCTAGATTGTCAGAGACAAGAAAAAAAGGGCAACAAATTTCTCAAAGGTTTTGATGCAAAATGACAACGTCGAAATGCAATCAGAATACATGTCCATGAAGTAAGAATTGAATAGAAATGTGGTTTAAGCACAAAGTGAACTATTCTTTGCCTTTACTTAACCGAAATAGAAGAGTCTGTGTAACATAACTCAATACCACCAACTAGCATATGAATAGAGCCAAAAACAAACATTAGATATTGGATTCTGACGTAATGCCGGCAAATCAACAATGCAATTTCAACATGCCTATGTCCATATAGCCCAAATACATATTATATGGCCACTTGATATTATTATTTCTAATTCTATAAACTCCATTCAAGTTAAAAAAAAAAAGAGATGGAATTTGTAGCGACGTCATTAGGAATTCCGCGATTTTCAAAACTTAATCCAATCATTACTGCCCAAAAGAAAATGAATAAAAAGAACCCTTAAATATACCTTCCACTTTCATTCATAAAAAGAAATTTAACTGCAGGTAATGCCAAAAAAAAAAAATTATGCATTCTGCCAGATACAAGACTCGTAAATACCATACCAAGACAAGTTGCACACACTGCAACATTAGTCGAACCCAGCCAGAATACCGTACAATTGTCACTGAAGGACGTTGTATCACTTTTAATGCCTGGAGACTCGAATTCCAATTTCGTTTCTTCAACAGAAACATGATCAGTGCTACCTGACAATTTTGGTGGCTTGACAGATAACTGAGGAGCATTCTGACCCCTTTGTGCACGGTATACTCTGTCCCTTTCAACAATATCAGCTACCTTTTGGTTACACAACTCTGGCCCTGAGCTTATAAGATCATAAGCATGACTCCAGAAAAGGTTTGGCACTAGACCCCTAGCCCAACTTTCTTCATCATCCCCAGCTCCAGATATATAATTCCAGCTGAACTCTGAGGTAGTTCTGTAACGGAAATTTCCACTTGAGGAGGCTGAAACAAGTATAATAGGTGTGAAATCCCAAGAATTATATTCAGGTACTTCATTCAACCAGATGACAGTTTTTTGCGAGATCCATAGAGGGCGTAATGGCTTTCTCAAGGATGTCGCAAGAGAGGATATATCAGCTCCACTAGTCTCCAATTGCTTCGTCCAATCCTCCAAGTGATCCTCGATGGAAGCTTTCTCTGTTTTGGAAACCCAGAGGGGTAAATGCAGGGAACAGTCCCAATCAGGAAAGACTTGTTCAGCATCTTCAACATGGTGATCAGAAGTATTTGAGTCCTGTTGATTTGCATGGAAAAAAGAGAGACGTAAGGGTGATATTGGCCCAGCTCATGGAAGGATGTAAAGCATCGAACAACTTGGCATCACTGAAAATTTTGCGTAACTGCCACAAAGGTCTTAATATTGTGCATTGACACAGATTATAGATTCTGTGTAGCTTTTATCATATAAGAAGTGATGACATGAATACAGAGTGCACTTCAAATATATAAATTCATGCAAGAACATATTCTGCAATTAGAAGTATAGCACACAATAATGACATTGACCATAATGACACTATCAATAACTATCCTATGCCAAATTCATACGCAGACTAAAATGACCAGCACCCGATTGCTGTTATAGGCGTCCCCGCAAAGCAATAATAATTTACCCTATTACATGTTTCACCAGTACAAGGTAACCACCATATTTGACTATTGACAAAAATATGACAGTAACTACAAACAAAACAATATATATATAACAACTAGAATTGTAACCCTTTGATTATATCATTCAACAGGACAACAACATAACTTTGATTATAAAATTAGAATAAAATGCTATCATAACTTACTCCCTCCACCGGTACACCAGCACCGTGCATTTTGTTTACATAATTCGAAATCGCCCGATTCAACACACAAGTCCAAATCGGTATAGTCTTTGACATACTATCTGGAAACCTCTTTCCTTTCCGAGTTGAATCAACAATTATGCACCCTCCCCTCTGCCCTACCCGTCAAACAAACAAATAAAAATATAATCGTTAAATGCCATTAGCAAAAGTCAGCTAAAACAAACCCAAATATATATATATATATATATAATTTCCTTTGGCATGCATACATCTTAATACTTCCATATATCTATATACATGAAGCACATACATATAGAACAGTTGAAATTCACAATTACTGAAAAAAGCACAAACTTTTTTTTTTTTGTAAGCATAGATAGCACATGTATTATACATATATGTATACAAATATAGGGACGAGAGATGAGGGCACCTGCGAGTAGGGCGACATGGAGGTTGAGGCGAGAGGTGTTGAAAGACCAATTATTGGTGTGGCCGTCAGTGGATTTGAAATAGCAAGTGGAATGGAACTTTGGAAAGTACCAGAGTCCACACCGGAGATTGGCGATGAGTGGGAGCTCCGGCCACAGCTGGGCGATCTCTCCAACAAAGATGGAGTCTTCGTAGATGGATCGCAGGGCGTTGTACAGAGAGTTCTCCTTGCGCTTTATGGTTCTCGAAGCTCTGTATATGCTCAGACTCTCCCCTTCCATTCCTGAACCTTGCCATTCAAAACTCATAAATCCAACTAGGGTTTACAGAACAGCCTATCTTCTGGTCAAATGGCTTCGGGAGAATGACAATTCAGGAGTCGAAGCGTATAATTAATTTTGGAAACATATGGGGATAATTTTTATAATATAAAAAGCTACGTCACTGACTTGTAATTTTGCCTACGTGTAGGCTGCAAGTTTCACTATGAAGGCTCCAAGGGTGAGGTTCGAACCGCCTGCGAGGTGACCGTGGGAGCGTTCTTTTCTTTCTAAGCTGGTGAAGAGTTCTTTTCTTTCATAGCTGCTAAAGAGTTCTTTTTTAACCAGACCAACTTTGGCTTCGATCTTCAACTTAAACTTGATTTTTTTAGCTTATCGAGAACAAGATTAAAATTAAAATCTTTTTGATCTTCAAATTTGACCTTTAAATTTATCCATGACAAGTAATTTAAGTTTGTCAATTGGAAATCCAACATACATTGTCACTATAATGATTTTTTTACACAAATAACACATTAGAAGACATATCATCATTTTATAATTTAACAAAATATAAAAAAGTGATAATTATGAACATTTGGTGTTGAGTGGTCTTGTGTCTATTTCATCCCCAAAAACTAACTCGTGAGGTGAAGTTTTTTTTTTCTTACACTCGTATATTAATCACTAACACTTTTTATGATTGATATGAGAACTCCAACAATCTACCCTTTCACATTGGGTCTTGTGTTGGAGGAAACGATAACTCATTTCTTCCGATGGAGGGTGATTAATGGTAAACCTAAACTCTGATACTAATTGTTTGGTAGTTTTGGATTATCTCATCTCCAGCCATATATCTTTCCAGGACTAGTGGGTGCTGATCACCAACTTTTTCCACAATTGATATAAAAACCTAACACTTGACATATTTTAAAGTTGGCTTGCTTAAACGATATTTACACTAACATTGAATTAAAATTAATTTTATTTTACTTTACCAATTACCACTTTACCTTCCATCACAAATCTTTAATTGAAACGGACATTCAAGGATGGAAACACTCGGCTGTCATTTGTGCGAGCATGCCTACTCCTCAATTATTTTGTAATATTACCGGTTGACTAGTAATGTTATTTCTCCAACAATCAAATGCTTTCTCCTTGTTTATTTCTCCAATAATCAAGTAGTGACCAGCTCAGGTCTAAATTGTAAGAAAGTGGCCACCAAACAAGCAAATTGAGCTTATAAAGATAGATCAAAGAGCTGATTAATTAATTGCATAATAAGGGAATGTAATGCAATTGAGGAAACCATCTTATATATCTCCCTCCAAAACAAGTCTTCAAGTTCATGCCACATTCCTTCGTTATCAGATGAACAAGAGCTATTCTTTAAACAACATGGGTGATAAATCAATTTGAACAAAATGGATGACAAATGGATGGAGCAGAGGCACTGTTTGGCCTTCTTCCCCCCCCCCTCAATATTTCTTAGTTTTTGTGGCGTTTTTAATTACTCCTGAGGACACAGATGATGCTGGATTGATGGCTTTTCGTATTTTAAAGATATTCCAACAAGTGCCAACACAGTGCCCTGCAGTTGCAAGCGCATCTTCTGTTGCCTCCCCTGCATTCTCTCCAAACCTGTTGCTCAACAACGGTAAGGAAATTATACATCGAACAAAATTGGAAAAGAATTGTTAAACCATTCAACTTTAAACCAATTTGAATATGAGCGGAGAGATCTCATGTTTAAGCACTCTAACCTTTTGGAAACCATTCTGGTTGCAGCAGCAGAGGTGGCGGAGAAGACTTGTTTTTCAGCAACTTCAGCAGCATCCAAAACTTTATCTACAGTTTTAAATCAATGTGACTACTTCCATTTTCTTTTATTCCATTCACAAAATTTATAATGAATGCTATTCTATCAGAAAAATATACTAAAAAATTCAACTAGAATAAAGTGGCAAAGTTAATTTACTCACTAACAGCATCAAGTGAAGCCACTACAACTTGTCCAGGAACCATGGATAAGAATGCCTTCCCTGCCTGACTCCGAACCACTGGAGCCATCACCGATCCAGTGGCAATCCCAACACCATTAAGCATCACTTTGCTCATCTTCTCTGTCATCTTTGATAGCTTTCTCACACTGTATATATGTATGATATAAAATATTTAAGAAAACCAATAATATCTTTTGGTTTTTTGGAAAAAGTTTCTGATTCTGGAAAGAGCTTTAAAGTAAACTTAAGAAACCCAAATATATATTCAAAAAGATATTAAGTGTTTAGGGATACCGTTTGAGGCTTTTATTGACTTTGCTCTTCTTTGTTGCGCCAGCTGCATCTTTGTTGCCCTTACTTTCCCTTCTCGAGGCATTGTTTTTCTGCTCTGCAGCTTGAGCTAGAATCATTTCCCCTCCCTTCTGCACCTGTTTTTCCCCACTCATGTTATTATTATTATTATTAGCTTTACAACAGACCATTGAATAATGAGAACTAATTATAAAGAATCTCATTTAACATATATGTATATCATAGTTTCATATATGCGCA
>QLOD02000013.1:29790534-29803955 GCA_003260245.2 Sideroxylon spinosum | reverse complement strand
GGGTCAGGGGGCTGAAGTGCAAATATATAATTTAAGGGCCGAAGTGTATTAATCAACAGTATTGATTTGATTAAAATGATCTAATAGTCAAGATTTAATATAGTTAAAATTAATTTTAAAATTAAAGTAAAAGTTAAAAGAAAGTTGATTGAAATATAATTTTGTGCAAAATATAGTCATCTTACATTAGAATGCAATCAAATCAAGACCATTGATCAACACATTTGAATTTCAATCCCCCATAACCTGCATCATGAACGATGTTGAGGGTGTTACTCATCCTCTTTATTAAGGGATACCCTTCGTATCCTTCAATAATACACAAGTAAATCCTGCCCCTATTTCCATGTAGGATTGCATAACAAGGATTGACATGAAGGTTGATCTTTGCTTGGCTGTTCCATATCCAAACACTGCCAAATTGCATCCTCAATGAAAACGACCCCAACAATTCTCGGGCAATTTGGGCTAACTTGACTGTTGGGAAATGCAGACAATACAGATTTAAATTGGGTTTCCTGCCTTGAGCCCACCATATACTAATTTGATCTAAAACGAAATGAAATTTTCAATGTTTCGAACTGCTTATAATTACTTGAAATAAAAAACACAGGAGAGATGCTTCAGGCAAATCTCAAGGAATGAAAATAATTGCACAACTTTGCTGTCATACACCAGGAACTTTTAAATGTATAATCACTGAACGAACTAATTACAAAAAAATTACACCAATCAACCTAGAAGGAAGCACTGAAGCTCAAGAATCAATTGATTGAATGGATATTGAAAAATGAAACAAATAATAGCACTTAATCAATCAAGGACAGACTGGCCAAAACTATCTAGCCAGATGGTTCATTTTTTTTTTTTTCTTTTCCCCCAGAGAACTATTGCTCCCAAAGACCTTTGCTAGCTAGCCATCAGGCCTCCGAAGAGCACAACGATCATAAATATTTGTCCGTCAAACTCTATTCCTAGACGTCAAATTTCTTAGGCTGGCACCAATGGGCCAAACTTCTTGATAAGGCACCAAGAATAGAGGTTCTGTGTGGAGCTCCCTTTCTCCCATATAAGTGCTTTCCTCCGAGATCTGTAAATTTTGGACCTTTCCCCTTGCTTCTGTCAATCTGTAATAAAATACAAACTCTGCTATTTAGAGATATGTAGTAGAGAATGAAGAGACCAATTTATTTCACTCATATTAACTAAGGTTATATCTAGTGAAATAGTTTCATTCTTTTGCATAGTATAATCATTTATAGTTTTTTTTTTCTTTTTTCTTTTTCCTTTTTTTGTCCAAGTTTATAGTCTGCAAAATGGAAATAACCCTGAGTGAAAGCCAAGTATCGAGGATATTGAATACCTTGCTTATCTTTCCATCCTTCAAGTGGTATCGAATGCCAGACCAATTGATAGACTGAGAAAAATGTGAACGCATTGCGGAGATAGGATATAAAAAATTGTCCACCAGAAGTGCAATAAATACCTGCTCAATTGCACAGCGGTAAAAATTAAATTGATAACAGTTCATGTTCATCATCCCAAAAACAAACTGAATGATATAACAAGGACTTTTTCTTTTAACTAACACCTTGCTTTTTGGGTTGAATTTTACCATAACCTTATAAACATAGTAGAAAATAACAAGGGGCAACTAGGCTAGTTAGAAATATTAGGGAAGTTTTACTCAAATGTATGATAGGAATGAGGAATTGGCAGTCCCTAGGACGTTAACAAATTTTCCATCAACTATTTTTGCTTTTTTGAGAAAAGAAAACTTACAAGGAACCAGTTATAAGTAGCAAGCGAAAGTGGCGGTGCCTCTGGAGATAACAAGTTGCATAATTCGACTTCTATTCTTGTCAAATTCCACATAGACAGAAGTTCTACGAAAGTGCATATCGCTAGCCAGCCAACTAGATACAACCCTGAAAAAAATAGGTGGTAAAAGTGGTAAGTGCTGCAGAAGAAGTTGAACTCCATATTCTCTAGATTGACTTTTTTAATTCTTTTTATTCCAATTAAATAATTATTTTTATATTACAAACTGCACCTCAAATAAACAGATAGTCAACTAAAGCCTTTAAAGATGTGGTTGGATCAACTAAAGCCTTTAAAGATGTGGTTGGATTGAGAATTTGGCAAGAGAGAAGAAAGTGGAAATTGAAAGGAGAAAATGAAGGAAACATAAAATCCCAAATGCATGTTCCTATTTAAGTGGATTAGAAATTATAAGAAAATAGTTGACATTCATCAATAAACTAGTTTTCTAATTTAATTATTTTTTAATTTATTAAATTCCATATTTTCGCTTTTACTTTCCACCACAAACCAAACAAGAGATGTATAATACCAAAACCTAATAAAAATATCTCGACAACACAAACAAAAGAATGCAAGAAACATTCTATTTCAATAATATGCTAAATCTGGCCTAAAGTTATGCTAATCAAAAATTATGAGCAAAATTTATAGTCCAAAATCAGCAGGACACTTCCTCATCAGCATTCTGATAAATTTCTGACATTGAAAACATACTTGGTGAAATTAGTGCTCTTACCACTTGAAGTGAAGGTTGTATCCCCAAGTGAATACCCTTTAGAATGAATAATTAAAGCTGCTGCAACATGAACCACAGCCATAAAATATGGTGCTACAAATCCCCATGATAGGTAGCAGTGGGAAGAAAATAATGCACGGTTCATTATCCAGTTAACCTTCGTTGTGTAGGATTCTAGAACAAAAGTCTGCTTCCTCAAGTAATTCCAGTACCTGCACAAGTAAAAGAGTTGAGATGAAATTAAGTACCTCGTAAAAGATGCCTTACTTCTAGTAATAACATTCTTATGCTATTGCAGACCTTGAGAAACTAAGATCACTTGCAAGGGGGTGAGGAAATACAGCAACTGGAGGTGATGTAATGAGTCTCTTATGAGCCCCTGGAAAAATGCAAGAATATCAGTTTTTGAAAAAAAAAAAATAATAATCTAAATACAGAAAATGCCAATTTCCGAATATAGCAAAAAAAAAAAATTTGTGACAGCTCACTCCATAATTGAAGGAACAGAAGAACTGTGGGTTTAGGGTTCTGCCACTAATACAAAGGAAATGATCATTTCAACCACATCCAAAAAGGAGCAATAATTCCCACAAAACTGAAGGAACAGGAGACCTACGGGTTTAGGGTTCTGCATTAGTACACATGATATGATCATTTCAACCAGGCCCAAAGGGGGCAATAATACCCCCCAATCATCTGCCCTCGAAAAATCAGGTATAAGAGATATTATAAAAGCCAGCCAATATTAGAAGAGTTCGTCAGAAGGTCCAACATCCCAAACAATAAAATATCACATAAATGGGTGATAGTCAATCACATTACTCAAAAGTTACCTTGAAGCTTGTTTTATGGGTCACACACCACTGAAATTTTTCCCTCAAGGATCCTTTTGATTTAGACGAAAAGGTGAATAAGGAGAAGACCAACACCTAGTACTAGTACTCCCTATGTAGGTTACTGGAAGGCAAAGTACCAATTACTTGGTGCAATGGTAAAAAAGCCTGTCAAGCACCGGTATTCAAATGGTAAAAAAGCCTGTCAAGCACCAGTATTCGAGGTTTTGAGAACTACTTTGCACAAATAATTCCAATTAAGGAAAAAAAACGAAATGACTCCCAGTGGCTAAAAAAATAAACATAACATCGCTAGAAATTGAATTCAATCCACTTTGGCAGTTAAGCATATTAATCAAGTGTTTGGCCAGAAAATAGAAGGAAGTGATACAACAAAGTGGAAAATTATCAATCAAAATTAGATATTTAGGCCTGAAGTCTGATCACACAAGGCTACAGAAATAACAGAAAGACAATACCAGCTATAGCTGCAAGAGTCATGTCATCAGAATATCCCCCATCTCGAAGTTCTGAAACCACCCCATGACGATCAGTCCTAAAATCATTGGCGTGCATCTGGGTAACAGAAGAAGAGAATAAATGAATAAGAAGAGAAATCTGGAACAATCATCTCTATAATGAGCATGCAGCAGTTAAAAAGGAGGAAGATACTTGCCATCATGCACCCTCCCCACAAAAAGAATGTTTTCCCACCAGTTGCAAACCCCATTGAACAAGGCTGTCAAAAAACAGTAATTAGTTAAGTCATCAACTTACAAATTTAGTGAAATTGTACAAGGCATAAAGTGACTGCTTAGGCAAGCCAACTTAAGATGCCAAACAATGCCCACAAATAGAGTCTTAGATTTACCAACTATTAGATGCCAAATAATGTCCACAAATATAGTCTTAGATTTACTCCAGGATCCTTGACAAACGACTTAGAATATTATATATCTAACGGCTTCAGATCTCTTGGTAGACAAAAGCAATGACAAAATAGTGGTCCAAGATTGTATAAGAACTGGTCATATATAAACTTCACCATCCAATTCAAAGCTGAAGGATTTGAGTTTCTGTAATTTGAACTCTTGGACTTGACTTGATCTTAATACATTATTATTACTTTTGTAATAAAAAATGTGATTCATTTCTATTCATGCAAAATTCATGGGAAGCTTGGCTTGTCTTGGAGATTGCTTTATGGATATCACATTGTGCTGTGACAGTAGGCAGTAACCACATTCATTTTTCTTCACTCGATATATGCATGTATCGGACAAACAAAGCAATATACCAGCAGGTTGGAAACAAACAGAATGCAGTATGCATGGTTCAACAATGAAACAAAGAAGAAAACGAAAGCTTTTATTAGGTGACGCTGCGACGCCTACCATATGATATTCATAAATGCAGTAACTTCCTAAACTTCCAGAAGGCAAATCAAGAGGGTATCCCGTTTGAATAAAAATCTGCATATTGTTAGCACAAGTTTAATACAACACGAAGAGAGTGAAGAAAAATATAAACCAAAGCTACAAACTAAATAGATAGACAAATCAAAGCATGTGCATTTATATAACCATACCTCAGGGGTTTTTTCCATCTCAGCAGTGAGGGCTCCAATTGACCCAGGATGCAGCCTAACATCATCATCAAGAAATAATACATACTTGCTGTCTTTATGCATTCTCTCAACCCCAACCTACAGAGATGCACCAGAATACAGTTGGTGAGAAAAAATGCATGCTTCTAAAATAATGACGAGGCAGATGATATAGGTAAAAGGCAGATACAATAAACAGGCCCCAATGGTTCTTTGAGAAGAGTAAAAAGTTATGAACCTGTCACTTACCAACTGATTGTGAATTTTTTGACTACAGGTTGTTGACAAACCAGCAACTATAATCTTGGCTTCAACATCATCCTGGCTCAGGACAGGAAATATGTTAAAAACATAAATAAATAAATAAAATTCATCCTGCAGAAAAATGAGCACAGCAAACTGTAACTACTCTAGTATTGTCACAGATACAGACACATGTTACAATGATTTTAGAAAACTGAGGATATGGGCATAGCGGTGATACAACAAAATATATATTTTTTTTTTTATATCTAACAAAATATATATTTTTACTAGCTATACACATGAATATAATACCCCAAAACTAGAAAATATATTAGAAAAAACAAAAACAAAAACTCAACATTTCAATTCAAAACTCAAATATCCTCCAACATAAAAATATAAAACAAAAATGAGAACATTTTAGGAATTTTGGCTATCCTTTCGCAAGTGTGTGGGTCAAACATATATATATATAATTGGACACACCACATATTTCGGCATTCTCCAAAAACGTGTTCAACACTGTCGAACACGGATACAACACCTATGTTGGAGCGTGTGCATGATCATGGAATTTTAAAAAAAGCAAGGTATACACCAAAAATCACTTCTTTCAATAGTTTACACATTCTTTTTTTATTTTTTATTTTTTTGGGAGGGGGGATGGGCGTGGGGGAAGCATCAGAAGTAGATATAGAAAAGATAAGCACCAAATATTACATTGTAGATATTAGACAACACCTCCTTTTCTTTGGTGAAAGCTACCGTCAAGCGTAATCATAAAAAAAATGATACAATATCCCTTGCAACATCTTGAACCCCCCACTCTCCCCCCCCCCACAAAAAAAAATACCATATGACACGGCAAACATGCAACAAGCAATCAAAATATAACAGAAAGATTATCTCCACAGCTGTGCCCTCTGCCTCATACAATCAGCGGCATGAACTTCAATAGCAACATTATCATAGTATTGATGGCGTAATATATACCTTATAATCTGCTAGTAACCGATTCACAGCATGGTAAGCAGGGTCATCGGTACTTTCCACCACGAAAAGAAATTCCAAAGGACCACCATATAGAGATGTGATCTGCATATGAGTACTCACGTATTAAAACTAAAATCAGGTGTAATAGGTCATGAGAATTAAAGAACCAAATACAGAAGTTTCAACTTTTGACTAATAAAACCTTTAAAATAACATCCACACTCCTAAAGAATCAGTATTTCAAAGAAAACAAGGCATTAACCTTGATACATCTGTTGCCAAGGTGAGTTTTACAATTGTCTAACATTGGCAATAATGCATGAATCAGAACTACAAAATAGTAACTAACACCCAGTCTTAAAAAATAAATGATAGTTTTAAGTCTTAACCCTTCTCCACTTTGTATTAGCATTAAGATACCCCCCCCCAAAAAAAAAAAAAAGCAGATAATCCCCCTTATGGTTAAAAAGTAAACCCATAACCCCCTTAACATTTAGACTGAAGTGTCAAATGGACAGTTTCAGTCAAAAATTACAAAATTATATTTAGGGTAAAACATTTATGCCTTATCGTTTCTTCTGAAAGCACATAATCTCCTTGTAGTTCAAATTTCAACTCATAACCCCTTCTACATTACAAGACCATTGCCAAATGGACTAGAAAATGTTAAAAAATTTACAAAAATATTTCCACAAGATCTGGGAATACATTCTGTCAAACAAAAATACCCTCCACTACTACTAATAAATGTGGCATCCAGCATTCAGCCATGAAAACCCCCAAAGAGAGGTTAAAAGTATGGCTTACTCACAAATCTCATGCACACCATTAGACGCTTCTTATTCATAAATAAAATAAACCCAAAAAAAATCTTGACAAAAATCAATATCATTACAAAGTAAACCAAACCCCAATTGATTAATAATTAAAAAAAAATCAAGAATAATATATAAACATATCCCGTAGCTACTACAAAATAGTGGGTTGAGAATAGAGGATGCTTTGGATTTGTTGTGTTTTTTAGCAAGAAGTATTCTATCATTCAGTTGTCATCTCATTTGAAAACATTTTTTAGATTTTTAACATGGCAAACTTTTTTTGGAAGAATATGACAATATTCCTGTAATGTCAAGGGGATTTATAGGCCGAGATTTGAACCAGAAGGGGTTATTTTCTTTTAGAAGAAACCACAGGGTTATTTGTTTTTGGAAGAAACCACCGGGGGGGTAAAATGTATTTAATACTTTTTGAGATTATTGACGGACACTTTCCATTTGGTATTTTTGTCCAAGCGTTGAGGGAGTTATGTGTTCACTTTTTAACCACAGGAGGTTATGTGTTTTTTTATTAAACAACAATAGGGAGTACACACTTGAAATGAGAGGAGGCATCCCAATGGCTCTTCAATGAGAGTGTCTGACTATATTTATTTGCTAAGATATGAACAGTTAATAAGATATAATCCAACAGAAAACAAATACCAGAGAGTAAGTAATCAATATCTTTACTATTTTCTCTTTTACAGCACGAGTAAAAAGGAAAAAATGAACTGCTAGGTAACGTGTGCTCCATGTAGTTTACCTGACTTCTCCAATTATGAAGATTGTGCTCTCCAAAACCTTTTAAAGGCATTACAACAGACACTCTTGGCAGGTTGATCTGATGAGAGTGCTCGAGGTCATTAATATCACGAGAAATAAATGCAAAGTTGTTGCCACTTCTCATACTATTTTTCATCAGTTTAATCTCCCTACTCCTGTCAAAAGAAAGCAATTGTTCAAAATCCATAATTTCACTTCGTAATTTTCTATCAAGTTTACGGGCAGAAAACAAGCATGGGCCTTAAGCCACCTTGTCACTAAACTTCAGAATTTAATGCTTGTACCTGACATAAGCTGCACAAGCCCACCCAAAAGCAAGAGTTAAGCAGATAAAACATCCCTACAGCACAGACACGAGAGTCATTTAGATCATGTATTTAATAAATATCATTGATCATCTCTGAAAAAGTAAACTACACATACACAAAATAAGGCCATTACCTGACATAAAATACAAAAATAAGAAAAAACCACATCATGCCCATATAAGGTAACCCGATGCTACTATTCATCTAAATTGGAATCTAACTACTTAAATACAGAATATGTTAAAATTCATGATGATTAATGGCCAATATCCATGCAACAAGTAAGGCTACTCCAGAAACATGAACAACACATGATGACCAGGGCACCTTTATGGGCACCAGCTCATGTTACAAATTGACAATTGTTCATCATTAAAGGTCTTCTTTCACCTAGTTCATATTCATGTCAGCCAACTCAACTCAAATAAGCCAGAACTCCCAAAATAGTAGGGGGTTTGACTACAAAAATCATTTTCCTACATTCACGTCAAGCACAGGACTTTTTTAATGCCCTTGATATTCATTGATATGTACCAGAATGTTTCAAAGAAACATCAAGAAATAAAGCCTTAGAGGTTTGATTTTACTAGCAAGACATCTAATCTCATTTGAGAAGGGGAGGGGGAGAAGCAACAGCATCAAACACCTGATAAACCTAATGACGACCACCATACGCCTTCCTAGATGATTTCCTTAGATAAAAGCTTATTCAATTATAAGACAATTAAAATGATTGCAGACTTGTAAAACCATTAAAATTAGCTTACAAAGACTCCATACATATAAAACCATGAAAACTATCTGACAAACAAAGATGACCATTATTGATGCAACTCCAAACTCCGGCATCTTAAGTTCACTCAAATTTATTTGTGGACAACTACAATGGCCAACTATGAAATGCATAAAAACCACAACCGCTTCCATCTACTAAAGAACTACACAATAAGTGCAAATGTTTTACCCTATGAAGCACGGATACGGATACGGGAGCGGATATAGGATATAGCAATTTTTAAAAAATGAGGATACGGGTACGGCGAAGATACAGCAAAAAATAAAATAAAATATATTTTTATTTATAATATTTTGGAAGACAGCATCTATATACTACCAAACATTATATAAATAACGATTACATAATATGAAAAATATCATTCAATCCATAAATTAACATCATTCATACTTAAAACTACCAACATCATTCACACACAAAACACAAATACAAAATTTTGTTTTCTTTGTGCATCTCAGTTATAACAGAATAAAAGAATAAGTATTAAGTTATATTTTAGTTAATTACAATTTGACCCCTATTAAAATTTATCATATCAATTTTACTCCCGAAAAAAATTTGAAATATTACATTTAGACCCCCGCTGTATCGCAAAAGTATCCTTCCCGTATCCTATGCAAAATTTTAAATAAAAAATTAGGATACACCATGTGACATATCCGATACGTATCTGGCCGTATCCATATCCCCTGAATATGCGATACGTATCTGGCCGTATTCATATCCCCTGAATATCCGATACAAGTGCGGCACCTAATTTGAAGTATTCGTGCTTCATAGGTTTTACCCATACCAACTCCCCAGAAGACAAGAAACACTTGCAGAATATGACAAGGACAGAGCTAATAGATTCATTCAATATCAAAGAAAATGACAAGGGCAGAGCTAATAGATTCATTCAATATCAAAGAGAACAAACTTTCGAGAATTTGCTAATGAATTGCATGCAAATGAAAAGATTCAGCCTTAATTAAAAGAAGAAAGATATATCCATCAATCATACTTTATTGCATTTTCTTGAATCACCCACCAAGGAGAACAATCAAACTTCTCCATTCCGTCATATCTTGTCTATCACAAGGATAGTTTTTGATACTTAAAATGATTAGGGAAAAAATAATAATTAAGGAAGCAGCAGACATCTGCCAATTTCAACTATCAATAGCCCGGTTTACATTGAACACGAGGAACAATAACGCCAGTACATTGACTGCCTTCTTTACAGCTCGGGTGATTTTATTAGCAGCAAAAGAGAATATAAAAATAATAATAAACAAACAATTGTTTTTCTTAGATAATTCAAGGTTCAATACAAGCACAGTAAACTTTATTGCAACTAGGCAAAACACCGTCATTCCATTGTTGTCCCCCCAGAATTAGCTATAGTGCAGACACTACAATTGTGGTCGAAATTCGGATATCTACTGCATTTGTGGCCACAAAGTCCTAATCGGAGAGCCTTATTCTTGCTTTTTTATTTTTTTTTATTTTTTATTTTTTTCAGAGGCAAGACCTTGTCACATTGGGTGTTTCTGGGGAAGGTCAAGCGAAATATTTTTGGGACTTGATCTTATCTTGGGGATGCCATGGTTAATTTAGGAGGAAAGAAAAAGGGTGATACCACCGAGCCTTCTATGACTAGATTGAAAAGCTTTTTGTTAGGAATTTTATACAGTTGGTTGTCCGGGGCATCAGCCGGACTTGAGAGACTTTTTTTTTTTTTTTTTTTGGTTACTTCATTGAGCACATGGAGAATTCTTGATGTACATTGATGGCATCCCTTTGTACTTTTAAATACAAATTTTTTACCTATCAGGAAAAAAAAAAAAATTAGTCTTGAACGTCCACGGTAACAAATTCTAAACGAACAAAAAAATTAAGAAAATAAAAATCGAACATTTTCTTCAGAAAATCACAGCCTCAAATAAAATAGAATTTTACAATCCGTTAAGTTGCAGAGAAATGCACGAAAAAAAAAATTATACGAGCAGTTTGCATCGTAAATGTTCCTTAATTTGGCCGCAAACATGCAAAAACTTGATTTGGATTAGTAAACTCCGCATAAAAGGACCAAAAAAAAAAAATCAACAAATTCAAAATTTCCTCCTTTTTTCCGTCCCCCCCATTATTTTCTCGGAGGCCTAATCCACAGATCCAAACCGCACAACAATGAGAAATCAACGTAAAAATCACTCAGGTTTCTTTCTCATCCGAGAAACAAGCAGAAACCCAAAAAACCAACCTGGATCTGAATAAAAACGGCGAAAGGACTACAGAAAGCTCGGCTAGCAGAGACGACAAACGTGTCGAGAGAGTCGAAGGCCGACATTGTCTCCATACTCTCCGTCCTTCCCTCACCCGGCCCTTCTCTATCTCTCGATCCCTATACCTCTTCGTTGGGGGCAAAAGCGAGACCAAAAGAATGTAGAAGATTACAGATCAGAACCAGAGTTTGTCTCTCTCTCTCTCTCTGTGTCTCTTAGATCACCATGGACGGAGGGGGGGAGAGAGAGAGAGCAGAGAGAGATAGAGAGAGGAAGAGAACTGAGAGAGAAGAAAGAGAAAGGGCAAAATGAGAGAGAGCGCGTAATTTTATAATTTCGAAGGACAGAGGAGCGCGTTGCCCGCCGCACACATGTATGGATTTGATGTCTATATATACGATATATATATGTAACCTATATGCATATATTTTTTAAATATTTTATTAAAAAAATTTAATAAAAAATATAATATAAAATATAAAAATTTAATGTAAAAATGATATATGATAAAATTTAATTAAAAAAATATAAAATTTTTATAACTTTTTATTTTTCTTAATTTACCAAACAAGACTTTATTTAGTGATAGTACGTTCTTAAAGAAACAAAATTATAATTTGGCATTAAAAAATTTACGTGCTATTGTATAAAAAATTAATTAATAATTTAATATTTATATAAATATTAAATTATAAATTATATTGGGCTTGTTCGACCATAAATAAAAAATCAAAATTTATCAAAAATTACAAAAAATTTGTATTTTCTTCCAATCAAATTTTATCATCTATCACTTTTATATTAAATTTTTATACTTTTATTATATTTTTTATCAATTTTTTTAACCAAACATCCCATTGTTATATAAATATTTATTTATTTATTTATTTATTTTGGCATGCATGTATTGATGCGGCATATATACGGCATCTCAGTCTGTAGGCATTTTCGAAGGAGAGGAGAGGGAATGGCCGTTGGATGTGTTTGTTTATACACATAGCCAGTTAATGCGTGCGGACAACCTGTGCAGTTACTTTTATTCTTGGTAATTACTTGAGAAAATTGATATATTTGGTTTATTAAAATTTAGTAAAGTTATAAAAATTACAAAAAAAACTTATCAATTTTTTTTAATCAAATTTTGTTACATTTTATTTTTATATTAATTTTTTATATTTTTAATACTTTTATTATCCAAACTTATCCAAAATATATATATATTTATAGTAGATCAGTTGAATGAAGAGTTTGGCTGAAAAAAAAATTGACCAAAAAATATAATAAAAGTACAAAAATTTAATATAAAAATGATATTTGATGAAATTCAATTAGAAAAAAATATAAAGTTTTTATAATTTTTAATAAGTTTTAATATTTTTTTGGGACCAAAGAGTCCCGGACAATAAGACATCTCAGAATTTCTTTTTTGCGGTTTGAGAATTTTTTTTTTAAGAAATAGTTTTCCACTTTTAAAAGATGTTTTTGCTGTATTTTTACATTTTTTTTAGTCTTTTTTGGTTTTGAAAACTAACTAATTGTAAAATGTAATTTTATAATTTTAAAAAAATTATTTTTATTTTTTAAAAATAGATTTATACATAAAAGATCCAATAATAATACTACTAATAATTTTTAACCGGAAAAAAAAAAACTACTAAAGATAGAAAAAAAAAATCATTTGAAAAATCAATTGTCCAAATATTGTTGTGGCCAAACTACATAGGCCTCAAAAGTTATTTGTTTTCTCAAAACAATATTCCATATATTACATTTTTTATTTTGTTAAATTTTATAAATTTTTAATTAGAAAACTTAAATCAAAATTATAATAATAAACTGGTAAATGTTAATTATTTTAACTAAAATAATGTATAATCATCGACGCACATCCTACAAATAGAAAAATACAATCAATATTTTGATAATAATAAAAAAATGTTTTGGCATTGCTATTTTTATAATGAATATTGATGGCGTGAGTTGTAACTTCGTTTGAATAGACATGGCTTGCTGATGCGGAATTATATCGTAATTTTATTCATGCGTAAGATGTAATTTATTTAAAATACTAAGTTATATCATTATTTAGTCACGCCAACGTTTTTATTTGAGAGTTGGCAAATTACAAAAGTCATTTAGTTTTTCAATAGAATTTACGGTGATATAGTTCTCTCGTAGGCTGCGTTTGAAGTCCCAAAAAAAAATCAAAAAAAA
>QLOD02000013.1:29762472-29774130 GCA_003260245.2 Sideroxylon spinosum | reverse complement strand
TGACCGAATCAAACTTGGGCGGAGAAATCCCGGCATCAATTGGGAATATGGCAGCTCTCGAGTTATTGGACTTGTCAGTAAATAGCATGACTGGCAACATCCCGATTGGTTTGTTTTCCTTAAAGAATTTAACTGAACTATATCTCTACCGTAATCAATTCTCCGGGCCAATTCCTCAGACAGTTGAAGCTTTAAAGTTAGAGGTAATTGATGTATCTGACAACAAGTTGACTGGACCAGTCCCAGATGACTTTGGAAGACTAACAAAGTTATCTGGTTTGGCTCTGTTCTTCAACTATTTTTCTGGTGAATTACCAAAAAGCATTGGCCGCCTTCCATCATTGATGGATTTCAAGCTGTTTGACAATGATTTCTCAGGTGTTCTTCCACCGGATTTGGGGCTATACTCGAAGCTCAGAGACTTCGAAGTTCCCAACAACAAATTTACTGGCAAGTTACCTGAACATTTGTGTGCTAGTGGCACCCTAATATCAGTGGTGGCTTTCGATAACAATCTCAGTGGTGAGTTGCCAAATTCACTTGGAAATTGTGAGAGTTTGCTGACGATTCAGGTTTACAGAAATCGGCTTTCTGGGAACATTCCCTCTGGGTTGTGGACGTCACCCAATCTCTTAACCCTGACGCTCAGCAATAATTCATTCACAGGCCAGCTTCCAAATGGATTGGGATCATACTTATCGCGATTGGAGATCAGTAACAACAATTTTTCTGGTGAAATCCCTGCTGGGGTCTCATCCTGGAGGAGTTTGATGGTGTTCCAGGCAAATAACAATCTCTTTAGCGGTTCAATTCCTCGTGAACTTACAGCTCTTCCTCTTCTGACAACTCTTTTACTCGATGGTAATCAATTCTCCGGGCATCTTCCATTGGAGGTAATCTCATGGAATTGGCTAACCAAGCTTGACCTAAGTCGAAACAAACTCTCCGGTCCAATCCCTGCTAAAATCGGTTCCTTGCCACGCCTTATTCACCTGGACTTGTCAGGGAATGAGTTCTCAGGTCAAATTCCACCTGAGATTGGCCATTTGAGACTAACTTCACTCAATCTGTCTTCAAATCGTCTCACCGGAGGAATCCCCGAAGAGTTCGAAAACCCTGCCTTTACTGCCAGCTTCTTGAACAACTCTGCTCTTTGTTCGAGTAATCCATTACTAGGCCTCCATGCCTGCTCTTCACCATCTCAAAACTCAAACAAATCCACCCAACTATTGACTGAAATCATCACTATCCCTGCAGTGTTGTTTGCATTGGCTATGTTATTTTTCTTCATCGTGGTCAGAACTCGCCGTTACCCAGAACCTGGAATGGATCAAAAGTGGGAGTTCACTCCATATCAGGTAATAAAATTCTCTGAATCCGACGTATTACCATATTTGACAGAAAATAATGTGGTTGGAAATGGCGGGTCGGGTAAAGTATATCGTGTGGCAGTGAACCATTCGGATGAAGTAGTTGCTGTTAAAATGGCTTGGAATATCCAAAAGCAGGAGAAGCAATTCCAAGCAGAAGTTAAGATACTGGGCACAATTCGACATCCGAACATAGTCAGATTGTTGTGTTGTGTTTCAAATGAGACAACGAAACTTCTCGTTTATGAGTACTTGGAGAAACAAAGCTTGGACAGGTGGCTTCATGGGAAGAAGAACCAGCTGACATTTTCAGGTTCAGTACATGGAGGTGTGGTCTTGGACTGGCCTAAGAGGTTGCAGATTGCAGTGGGAGCTGCCCGGGGACTATGCTATATGCACCATGATATCTCGCCTCCTATAATTCATCGAGACGTGAAATCGAGCAATATCTTGTTGAATTCAGAGTTCGATGCGAAAATTGCAGATTTTGGTCTAGCCAGGCTATTGAGGAAGCATGAAGAGCCCAATACTATGTCCGTCCTAGCTGGTTCTTTCGGCTATATGGCTCCAGGTTGGTGTAAAATTTCTCTACCTATATGACTTTATTAAAAATAGTTTCTCATATGGATTTTACCTGGGAGCTGTGCTTGGGTTGTGGTAGGTGTGGGGTGGTTTTGGATCTATCTCAACCCCAAAATTTAGCTTACGAGGTTACTACCTATCCCTTCCACAACTTATCTTATGTGAAACTACCTAACAATCTCTTCCTTCATACATTGAGTCTTGGGTCGAAGGGAGCAACAACCCTTTTCTTTCGGTAAGCTAAGATTAATGATAAACTTGAGTTCTGATATCAGTATTGGATGGTCTTGGATCTATTTTAACCCCAAAAATTAACTCATGAAGTGAGTCTTTCCCTCACATTTCTAAACTGACTACTAGCCTGAATAATATTTTGACTCACACATTTTTTTATTACTAATAGTATATGATATCCAAACACAACCGTTTATAATTTAGTTTAATACCCAAGTCATAACCGAAGACGAGAAAAATTGCTATCTGGAAGTTATTATGCAAAAAATCTTAGCTCTGCACTTGTACATGGTGCCATTAAGTCTGTTTTACAAACTTGAGTCCGGATCTTCTGTTCCACAAAAATCACTAGTTTGATGTAATCTTGAATTTTGTGTTACTTTTTTCAGAGTATGCGCAGGCCCGAAAAGCGAGTGAGAAGATTGATGTGTACAGCTTCGGTGTTGTTCTCCTGGAACTTGTTACTGGAAGGGAAGCCCACAGTGGAGACGAAGAATCGTGCTTGGCTGACTGGGCGTGGCGTCACATTCAAGAAAATAACCCTATAGTTGATGCCCTGGACGAGGAGATTAAAGAAGAAAATTACTTGGAAGAAATGACTAGTGTTTTCAAGCTAGGGATCATTTGTACCAGCACATTTCCCTCGGCCAGGCCTAGCATGCATGACGTTTTGCAGATCCTACTTCGTTGCAGCCATCAACTACTGGGATTCGAAGGGGTTAATGGCGGAAGGAAGTACGCGTGTGTTCCTCTGCTCAAGAATTCTAGGCGTGAGATTATGTTAGATGATGATGATGATGATAATATTAAGCACGGAAGTTTGGTTTTCAATGTTTATTAGTAACCTTTTTGAATTCTATGTAATTGTCAGTTTAGCATGGCTACTTAGGACCAGAAATTGTAAAAAAAATAAATAAAGAAGTGGGTTTCTGGGGAGCGTATGTCAAGTTTTTTAGTTAATAACCAGTTGTGAAATTAGTTAATAACCAGTTGTGAAATTGGGTAGTGTCTCTTAATGGATTAGCCAAAGATGTACAGTCCCAAGTCCTCGGACAGAGATAACGGAGTTGAGAGTTTCCTAGAAGGAAGAAAAAGTAGCCCCCATTGTACTGTATTATTTATAACCCCCACTGTATTGTATTATCTATGTACTAATAATCAAATATGACTCTCTCTCTCTCTCTCACACACACACACAATTAGTTTAAACATAATTATGAATCATTTATCAGAGGCACGGTTCCTCTGCAATACAAAATCCCAGAGCTGCTTTAACTAACTGTATTAGGGGTACATAGAATACCAGGTCAACCCAAAAATCCAACTAATTGGAATACTTCATTAAAGGATTCAACGGTGTCAACTCAATATTTATAAAATTACTCCATTTGAAGGCTAAACAAACTCCTTTTTTTTTTTAATTTTAATTTACAAAATTTATAGTTATACTACAAGCATAATTTGATCCATCTTAATAAAATTGAATTGATTTGATTCTATATGCGATGATTAATTTCATTTAAAGTCTAAAAGTTTAAATTCGATAAAAGTAATTCAATTTAGGTTAGATTTAGGTTCCGTTTGAGAACGGTAGTTACTAGTATTTTGACTTTTTTAAAATGATCAAAATTTTTAATCATTTTTTAAATATTTAAGGATAAAAATGTTAAATTAACAAAAAATTAAAAAACTAACTATTAAAATATAAGTTTTTTTTTTTTTTTTGTGTTTAGGAATAGAAAAAAGCTAACTTTTTAATTTTTTGTTAATTTGATATTTTTATCCTCAAAAGTAAAAAAAAAAAAAAAGAGTAAAATGTAAGAGATATATTTAATTATGTTAAAAAATCAAAAGATTAATAACTAATAAGTCAATTACTAGCTAATTCTTATTAAGGCTGCGTTTGGAGTCCAAAAAAAAAAAAAAACCAAAAGTGTAATTTTTTGGAGTTTGAAATGTAAAAAATTATTTTGAAATGATGGTTAGTTATTTGTGATTGATTTGATATAAAATTGTTAACAATTATATAAAGTGACACTTAATAAAATTTTAGTGAAGAATTTTAAAAAATTTTGGTACAAATGTCAGTACAATTTAAAAAAAAATTCTGACAAACCCATTGGAACGTGCTATTTTATCCTGTTCTAACGGATTTTGAAAAGTTTTTTAAAAAAATTGAAATTTTTTAAAGTTTGAAAAAAATAAAAATTTTGAAATTTTTTAAACTTTCCTAAAATCAAACGAGTCCTAAACGGAGTCTTGGTATGAATTTAAAACAAGCCGCACGCACAGTGCACAACTTTAACCAGCATATCACCTCTCGCTCAAGGCCAATGATTGCAACTGAGCCAATTTTAGTATTTGTTTGAACGGAGTCAAATCCAAATCTTCCTTCTTTATTATTATTATTATTATTTAAAGTTGAAGCTCGACGAAGTTGGAAGACCCTATATGCGCTAATTTTTAAAGGTAAATGTACAACAACCATGGCCATTTGCTTTCATGCGTATGTATCATTGTATATATTAAGGGTAAATTGCACCCATTTCCCCTTAGCATGTGATTAATTATAATTATTATCTATTAATATTTAAAAATTACACTTATCTTTTTTATTTTAAAATATTATTAATATTGATTTTTTTTGTTAAATCAACCATTAAAACCTAATAGAAAATGTAAAAGTAATCGAAATTTTAAGTGTTAAAACAATTTTTACTCATCCTTGTCTCACATCGTTGTCAGCCTTTTTTTTTTTTTACAAACATTTTCAAAAATAAGTGAAAAACATGTAAAAATAGAGATTTTTGGTTATTTTTGTGGAAAACTGATAAATATACAAGAGAGGGATAGATAAAATAGAAAAAATACCTAAAATTTGATTACTTTGATATTTTCTATTAAATTTTAACAATTAATTTAATAAAATAGGTCAGTATTAACTTTTCAAAATAATAGGGCTAAGTATAATTTTTAAACGTTAAGAGATAACAAATGTAATTATCCATATATTGAGGGGAGATGAGTGTAACTTACCCTATATTAATTAAACTAATTTACTTACTTGTAATTTATATTTTTATTATCTATAATTTATTTAGTTATTTATTCAATTGTAGTCTAAATATAATCTCAAAAAAAAAAAATCACTTTTAAATATTTATACAGAAACTATATAATTAAATCCGAAAATTATGTGTAGACTGACAATATAAACACCAACTCGATCTAAAAGTTAATTGGTTATATATAGCGAATAGGTCAGTAAATTAATTACAGTATCATTTTTTCTCGCAAAAAATAGTTTCGTTGCTATTTATTATATTCTGTTGATACTTTTGTGTTTGGAATTGTATAAAATTATATAAATTTATAAAAGTTGGCATTGCTTTGTGCAATATGTAAAAAAATTTAAATTTTACAGTCTCGTAATTCATGTTTTTAGAGATTTATTAAGATTTATATTTTTTTACTTGACTCCAAACGGATTTGTAAGTATACAAGTGAACAACACTTGCCTACGGCATTGTTCAATTAAAATATCGAATATTGATTAGTCAATATTATCAATTTAAATTTAAAATTAGAATCTAAGAAAAAAAAATACTCTCCTGAGACTAATATTATTCAAATATTTGCAAAAACAAAAAATAAAAAATAGAATGATAAATATAGAGAATGCTATATAAAATTTTATAATAAATTTTAATTGATTTTATAAAAATAACTTAAATTAAAAATATTATTATTAATTATATTTGCTTTATAAAATAAAATAAATATAGTAAATGTGAATAATTTAAATTTTAAAATTAAAATTTAGAAAAATAACTACTCCCTAGCCAAATTAATATTCCATATTTTTTGGTACTTTTAAATTTTAAAAATAGTAAGAGTTATTGTACTAAGAAAACCAACTTAATTATTATTTAAGTTTTTTTATTTATGTTTTTTAGTTCAATTCTAGTTTTTATTTGTATTTTTAACTTAATCACTAATATAATTGAAATATATGAATTTAACAATTATATTAAAATTTTTTTACAAGTGGGTCTCCTTTTTGAAACTCATAAATAAGTGAATTCTTTTTTAAAATTTAAAAAAATGGGTATTTTTTATAAAACATAAGATTTTTTTATATTTATTATTTATTAAAATCATATGTCATAATTTTAGTATTTTTATGGATAAAAAAAATTAAAATTATTGTAATGTGAGACAAGAATACAAGAATTTTATGAGTGTAAAAAATCTCAGTTAGAATAAACTTCAGTTCCAACCGTTTGAATTTTAACCTGTAATCGAAACATTTTAAAAATTTATTTTTTTTTAACTACAAGGTTTTAGTTGGCCGCTAAGTGAAAATTAAACACGCGACCGATTGTATCAACAATGCGAATTCATCTGCCCCCAAATCTTTTCCGTCAGTCTCCCTCTCTCACTCCCTCAGTCTCTGCCGATGACTGAAGTCGTCGCGACTAAACACCGGATTTACCAACCCTCTTCAATACTCTCATCTCATGTATGTCTCTCTCAATGTCAAACTCAATCTTTAATATCTCTCAATTTCTTGTATTTTCTGTGAATTTTGAGACTGGGTTGTTGACTATGGTGGTAGACTGGTAGTTAAGGGATGAGGTTGTTGATTTGCGTGGGAGGGCGGCCAGGCTGGGGATGGATTTCGGTACTTGTGGTTATAACTGAGTCTTCTCATTTAGTCATTCTTTTTGTCCCACCGAGTCTCAACCTCTCTCTATCTCAATTCATAATTAATTTTGGACAAAGGAGATTTGGGGGATGTGTTTCTAGTGGCTGTGATGGCGGGGTATTGCGGGAATTGGAGTAAATAGTCTCTAAGATATTGTGGGAATTGAAATAAATAGTCTCTAAAATATAGTTTTATTAAGTATAATCTATATATATTTAATTGATTTTAAATACTATTTTGTTATTATAATCTAGAGGTTACTTGAACTGGTAAGATTTTGGTTTATTCTCAAATAATCATTAGTTCGAGTTTCTACGTCTTTAAGACTTCTGGAAGATTTAACTGATCGTTAATTTTAATACCCAAAAAATATATTCCAAAAATTAATTGAGATATGCATAAGTTGATCTCAACAGTATATGCATTTCATCTTATTTGTTATGTTTGTTTGATTTGATTTGGTTTAAATTTATGTAAAATAATAATTATGCATAATATTATTTTTATTTTTTTAACTTTTAACTTACGAAATGCATTAACTTTAGGTAGGAAGACCAAGACTATGCGGTGGCCCATCTGAAAAGAATTTCTTGAACCACCAATGGCAAGGAAGATTAGAGCAGAGAAAAGACCAACAACAAAGTTTGCTTTGTGGAACGAGTTTCAAAGTCTTTCCACTCTTCCAGTGTCGGCAATATGGCAGCACTTTCTTTGTTTCTTCCACACAACAAAGGTAAGATGCCAATGATCATTCCAATCCGCTACATATCACGTTTTGCATGACAACTCGCAAATTATTTAGGCTCCCTTGGATAGATTGATTTCAAATTATTTAAAAATAATTTTCTATTTTTACAATGCAAATGATTGAGATAATTTAAGAATAAATAATTTTATTTGTTACAATTATTTATTAAGAAGAATTGACTACTGAAAGTAGGGGGTGGACTTGGAAACTTTTAGTTATTGATTTGCAATTGATTGGCAGAACAAGTAAATGCTTTTTCTTTTTATAATTATTATTATTATTGTTGTTGTTGTTGTTAGGAATTGTCTCACATTAATTTTAGGAACGCAATCAATCGGCAAAAAAGAAGAAAAATAAATCAAAGTAAAGTAAGAACACAAGATTTACGAGATTCGGCCAATCGTGTCTACGTCCTCGGAGTTGTAGAAAGTTTTCACTATTTTGAAGAAAAGAATTACATAATACCGTTGTAAGGTTTTCAACCATTATATATATCTTAACCCTATCAAGAACAACTGGATCTTAAAATAATGTATAAAAGGCCTCCAAAAATTTTGTCCATGATCGCTATGGCTTGGGCCTATCGGCCCAAGCCTCCGTTCCATGGACTAAGTCTCAAAAAAAATCCCAAAAAGAAACCATGCAACATTATTTCGGGTCGGGTCATCATCCGGATCATCCACGTGCGCAAAAATGGACTCCATACTAAATCCCAACAATTAACTCATTAAAAAGGTTATTCCTTCCATATAATTGATGGATTTTCCTCACCTTGACACCTAAGATTGAAGCCCCTCTATCCCTCCATATAAGAGATGGCCCTTCCTCTTAAATGTTGTGGGGTTAGCCCAATTTTCAACTTGGTCTCATGTGAACCAATGTGAGGAGCATAATTAGAAGTCAATCCGTACCCGTTTGGAGCATCAAAAAACTCCAACTTTTTTTTTTAATTTTTGTTTTTAATTTTTTTATACGAAAAATTTTAATTTTTACTAAACTTTTCTAAATTTTTTCAAGTTTTATCAACTTTCTCAAAAATTTTTTCAACTTTTACCAATTTTCTCTAACTTTTTGAGCAACGCAATAAACACCCAGTTTTCTTTAATTTTTTTTTGTTTTTTTTAATTTTCTTTGGACTCTTATTGGTGCTCCAAACGGGCATTTAATAAGATTTTTCTAGTGAGTGTTGCAAATCATTTAAAGGGGCTAATCACTAAAATACGAATTCTTGATTTCAAATAAGTATTTTTATATGATGATTTTAAATTTATAATAGTCTATCATTATATATAAATTAGATTAATAATAAAATTCGTTTAAATTTATCGTCATCGTCTTACGACTACGCCCCGCAAAGACAATGATAATAGATGTCCTGCAGATGATTGCAAATGATAAGTGAGAAAATCGCTTTACAAATTATGTTAGCCGGCATGAATCTGCGCATCCATTTCTTGTCACATGAATGATTTTTTTTTTTTTTTTTTTTGTATGTTCCCATTAGAAGACCTTTTTACTCCTAATTTGAAGTGTTTGACGGTCTAACTCAACATGTTCAGATGAATTTCATATGAATACCTTTATCCTATTTGTGCGGCTATTACGCTTTGTTTGGCAAGCTAATTTATGAGTTCTCACAAACTTACTAATGAATGATTAAAAGGGTGTTTAGTTAGTCAAAAAATGATCAAAAAGTACAGCAGAAGTTCAAATATTTAATGTAAATATAATACGTTGGTAAAATTTAATTAAAAGAAACTACGAGAAGTTGGTGGGTTTTAATTGATTTTGGTTAACCAAACAACTCCTAAGATTAAAAGAATTAAGCTTACTGTGTGTGTGAGCTTGCGAACCCGCAAAAATCCTGAAATTTGTACACCCTTCCACACTACAGGAAACTAAGCATACTCTTTATTATCTGGTAATAAGGAATTAAGGTGTTAAAATATCAAAACAAATGAATAAAAAAGCAATTATAAGACTCTGTTTATAACAATTAGGAAAGATTAAATTTAGAGAGGTTGATTCATACATAAACTTTTTTAATCCAAAATTTATATGAACTACTAGTGATGTTTTTCTGATCGAGACTAATTATTTTTCAGAAGTTTAAGTGATCGAATCGTAATATAAACTTTTTTAATCAAAAATTTAAACATACAAGTTGTATTTTCTACTGGTGCCCTGCCCCTCATCCTGTTAGCTATATGATAGATTTGCTTCTTTAGCCGAAAAAACTCCGATCCTAGAAGCAATCTTTCTTTCAAATGTCTCTCCGAATTCCTCCTCGCGTATTTTCTTTATTTCTCATCCTACTACCCTCCTATATCTATGGAGACTCTGAAACCTTCGACCAAGAGCAAACCATCCTGCTAAAACTAAAACATCAATGGTCCAACCTTGCCTCCCTCAGCCACTGGACAGTACTCTCATCAAACTCGAGCTCCAGTCACTGTGACTGGCCGGAGATCTCCTGCTCTGGTGGCTCCGTCACCGGACTTTCACTTGCTGAAAAAGACATCACCGGAGCAATCCCACCATTCATCTGCGACCTGAAAAACCTCACCATTGTTGAGGTTCAGAACAATTCCATTTATGGGCTATTTCCTAAAGTTCTTTACAATTGTTCCAAGCTGGAACACCTGAACCTCTCCCAAAACTACTTCACTGGCGTCATTCCCTACGACATTAACCGGCTGTCAACCCACCTCCAGTCACTCGACCTAGGCAGCAACAACTTCACCGGGGACATCCCGGCCACCATTGGCCGTTTCCCAGAGCTGATAAGTTTAATTCTTGAAGCCAACGAGTTCAAAGGTGGATCTTTCCCGCCAGAAATTGGCAACTTGTCAAGCCTTGAAGTGCTAGAGTTGTCCTTCAACAACTTTTCCAAAAGGGCCATACGAACAAGTTTTACCCAGTTGAAGAAACTCAAGCAACTCATGATGACAGAATCAAACTTGGGCGGAGAAATCCTAGCATCGATTGGGAATATGGCATCCCTCGAGTTATTGGACTTGTCAGTAAGTAGCATGAGTGGTAGCATCCCAAGTGGTTTGTTTTCCTTAAAGAATTTAATTACACTATTTCTCTACCGAAATCAATTCTACGGGCCAATTCCTCAGACAGTTGAAACTTTAAAGTTGGAGGTAATCGATGTATCTGAAAACAACTTGACTGGACCAGTCCCAGATGACTTTGGAAGACTAACAAAGTTATCTGATTTGGCTCTGTTTTTCAACCATTTTTCTGGTGAATTACCAGAAAGCATTGGCCGCCTTCCATCGCTGATGGATTTCAAGCTATTTGGCAACGATTTCTCAGGTGTTCTTCCACCGGATTTGGGGCTATACTCAAAGCTCAGGGACTTTGAGATCCCCAGCAACAAATTTACAGGCAAGTTACCTGAACATTTGTGTGCTAATGGCACCCTAATATCAGTGGTGGCTTTCGATAACAATCTCAGTGGTGAGTTGCCAAATTCACTTGGGAATTGTGAGAATTTGCTGACGATTCTGGTTTACAGAAATCGACTTTCTGGGAACATTCCCTCTGGGTTGTGGACGTCACCCAATCTCTTAACCCTGATGCTCAGTAATAATTCATTCACAGGCCAGCTTCCAAATGGATTGGGATCATACTTATCGCGATTGGAGATCAGTAATAACAATTTTTCTGGTGAAATCCCTGCTGGGGTGTCATCCTGGAAGAATTTGACAGTGTTCCAGGCAAGTAACAACCTCTTTAGCAGTTCAATTCCCCGAGAACTTATAGTTCTTCCTCTTTTGACAACTCTTTTGCTCGATGGAAATCAATTCTCCGGACATCTTCCATTGGAGGTAATCTCATGGAATTGGCTAACCAAGCTTGACTTGAGTCGAAACAAACTCTCCGGTCCAATTCCTTCCAAAATCGGTTTCTTGCCACGCCTCATTGACCTGGACTTGTCAGGGAATGAGTTCTCAGGTCAAATTCCACCTGAGATCGGCCATTTGAGACTAAATTCTCTCAACCTG
>QLOD02000013.1:29746117-29762372 GCA_003260245.2 Sideroxylon spinosum | reverse complement strand
GATCAAATGGTTCGCGTTTTTGGGCTTGGAGTTCTTTGTACAGGCATTTCACCCTCCACCAGGCCTACCATGAAGCATGTTTTGCGAATCCTTCTTCGTTGCACGTATCATCAACCACCATCTGGAGGCTGATCGAAATGATGTGTCAATTAACACTTGGTAATAAATATGCATCTTTATGAGTTCTGTTATTTAAAGCAAACTGGCTATCAAAAGACTCTGGTTCTCTTTTCTGATAAAGAATTCTGATAGCACTAATTAAAATATGCAGGTAACTGTGTGTACTATGACTGAAAAAAAAAATGTCAAAAACAATCACTGACTTCCACTTCTCTCCCTCCTTTGCTGTGTCTCTTCCCAATTTCTTGAGGATGCCTAAAACCCCGGCTGCAGCATCCTTTAACTGGCTTTCAACCACTTTGAGATCAGGAGAAGTGTCTTGATGCATTGCAGACATATGAGGGGTCCTGCACATGTTACCATAAGTATCTAACTGGTGCAAGCTCAAATGCTCACAAAATCAATGCATGTGATAGGAATTTATACAAATTACATAACGAAATGGCAAGGAAATGAGATCACTTACAACAAAATAAATCATATGGATACAAAAATTAATGAAAAAAATACAAAAGTCATATACAAATGCACATGTAAATGCCAAACCAAAAAATTCTAAAAATACAAATTGTGTCACCCCTGGCATAGTTTTTAGATCCAACATCTGATATGACGAGGAGTATATATTCCAGGCAGCCCCATCCCATTGCATTTACATTAAAAGCTAGAAGAAAAGCCATCCTTGAAAAAACATTAGGCGCATGCAGAGGCTATAGAACATGACGATGTACCTAAATATAAATGGAATTTTAAGGAAAATTCTTCAGCCATCCTGCACAGAACTCTGCGTAAAACTTCTCCCAAATACATGCCAGAAATAATCTTCTCAAAAATCTGTCCAAGGTAGTTAAAAAGAAGAAATCAAACAAACAGTTGTATCATCCATGAAGAAGTGACTATGCAAGCTGAATAGCAACAAGGCAATAAGAGCAATCTGTTCCCCAGGTTTTAAGCTCTCAGCATCCATTGCTTGATCATATTCTGTTAGTGGAAGATGTGACGAGCGGAAGTTTCCCCACTCCATATTGAGAACCTTCAAAAACACAGGCCATATATCAAGTTACAAAGTGACATATTCTCCATGCCTGGTTGACAACATTAAACATTTCTACCAAAGCAAAAGGTGGTGGATTGAGAAAAAGAGAAATAAATTAATTGGAAGTTTAGGTAACGATGAATACGATAAGATTTCTGCTAAGTGCTAACCATATCTCCTGACTTAGGCAGTAGACCTTGCCACTTCGGAATTTGCATGTGCCCGCTCCACATATGCTGCATTGGTTCCAGTCCCTAAAATCACAGCAGCAATGACATCTGGGTTATTGTATCTGCCTCTTGCTAGTGTTTCCAACGGTATCATTGACCTGCATAAGCTCAAAAGTTATGGAATTCTAGTTCGAAAGGTAGTTTTCCAAGTGAAAATTTAAAGAACTAAACCAAATTGACATCCGAATGGAGCAATATCTGTTGCAGCACTTTAAATCATCACCCTGACAATAGTAAAACCAAAGACAGGAAAACAAGAATTTACCAATGCAGACACACGCCTATCAAGACCAGCTCTTTCCATGGCTTTTGTCAACTCTCCCACAACAGCTTGTCCAACCTTTAACAAAACCAGCCAAAAAAAGAGAAGAAAAAAAAAAACACCCGAAACGAGCATTAGAAGGCAAAAACATGAACAGGGTTGATGAGTAAGGTTACTGAATCTGTAAGTCAAAATAGCATGTCCTTTATGATGCATGCTGAGAACACAGTTGTTAAAGGTGAAAGGCTGAAAGGCACATCAAGGCAACAAAGGTCACCTCAAGCCTATGTGCAAGGTGCAACATAAAAGGCAAGGGCTACAATTGATATGCAAGTATTGAATATATTTAAAGTAAAAAGCAATTTAAAATATGTAAGATAAATGAAAAAGGTGAATTTTTTGGGCATATCACCTAAGAGGTTTGGTAGCCCCTTTTTTTTTTTTTCTGAACAAAAGATTTTGCTAAATTAATATACATGTATATCTTTCCGATAAGACAATGCACCAAATAAACTAAACACCATTGCAAAGCAACAATACAGAAGCACTTAAAAAAAAAAAAAAAAAACTATAAGAACAAAATTTGAAGTCTAATACAGTCTAATTCTAACAAAACTAAGAATCAAGTACTACAGATACTTATTTCAAGAATACAATCATAAATTACGAATACAATCATAAATTACGAACTAAATCTCAATTCCAAAAATGATTAGAGGATATTATTTATTCATAAGATAATGAATATGATATAAGTATATCAACTAGTATTGATAAAAATATGATCGAATTATTGAAGGAAAATTACAAAAAGTGCGCATTTCGTGACTACGCTCCTTTGTTGAGGTTGGAGCTTACAGTCTATCAGTAAAACCTATCCCAAAGACTTGGGATTGGCTATATGAATCTTGTTTTACCGTTTCACTCAGTCAAGAGCCACAACTTCAACTGACTCACAACCAAGCTAATTTTAGCATCCCTTGTCTTTGATGCAGCATAGCCTGATGAATCGAAAACGAACGCACAAGATAAAATAGAAACAATAAAGATCGACCCAGAGGTATTCCCTCTTTAAACGATCAAGTTGAAAAAGAATCTCGTTTTTTATTAATCAATAACCACCCCCTTCTGCCGTAAGGCTTATAAGCATATAAATAATGTGAAAGCACTCCTAATTAACTTAGGAAACGTTTTAAGGACGCTAATCAATCATAAATCGGAAAAAATACGAAAATTACCAAAAAAAAAAAATTCTGATTTGACTACCAAGTCAAAAACTAGAAAGAAATATAAGGTTGCCAAAACAAACGGCAAATAAAACGGAGTTTCCAAATAAAAGTTATTAGCGATCTAAATATTACTATAAACGGCAAAATTGGCCTTTTCGGGGCCTAAACATCGACGAACTCCTGAAATCCATCCTGCATCATCTGGCATAGCCAAATGATTATTGTTCCTTGGGCCGTTTCCCATTGACCATGCGAAACTCAGCCCATTCTGACAACGTCGATTCTTAGGCCCTTTTAGCATGATCCTCAATGCATCGCAGATAATATCACTCTTTCTAATTGCTCAATTGTTGGTCTTCATTGTATGTGTATCAACCGTCTTACTCAATTTTCTCTCATTTCTTTCCAATAAGTGTTAACCATCTTTTGAATATGATCATTCCTGATCCTGTCTTCCCTTGTCTGAACTTTGCACTAGTTTGCTATAACTAAATTATTAAGAAAATCGATCATTTGGAACACAAAGAAGATCAGAGAGCAAGTTGTTCAAAAGAAGAAGCACAAACTGAAAAACTGTTAAAAACTAGAGGGAAGCATACACAGTGATATGGAAAAGAGTAGACGCAAACTCAACTTATCAAGCTTTTTACGAGACCAATTATCAGTGGATATAAATATTATTTATATATAATTCCATTCAGAAGGCAAGAACATAATCTGAATCACAGAACATTCATCTAATAAAGTTAACAGAAATTGTTCGGCCGGAATTTGTGCAGAAAATGCTGAAATATAATGATTAGAAACACCTCAAAACTAGAAGACTATCAGCGAGGACATTTCAGCGCACTTCCTTTTTAAATACCGTAAGATCTTTAAAACACTCTAAAGTTTTGCACACTTGACCTTATGTGCATAGACGATACTTTCAACAAATCCATATAATCTACACACATATCTTATCTAAATACAGCACCCAATGATAATAATCATAGGAATCTTCAAGTCATGTATGCTTCATAAAATGCTCAGACCAAAGACGGAAAATTTAATACATAGGTGGTAGATAATCACCAAGGATTGTTGTCTATGTTCATTTAGTGTCCAAGGAATTTTCATGGAAGCCTAAAAGAAGGTTCTAACTTCTGAAAACTATAGTGGGAAAGATTCCTAAAGTGCCATTTCATTGTGTCAATAACACCTCTTGCTAAATCAGCATGTGAAAATGATTCAAAAGTTACACCAAGTTAAGCACTGGAGCAAAAGAAGAATCAAAGACAACAACTCTAGTAGCAAAATATTGTTAACCATGTGATCGAAAATTTAGGTAAAGACAGAAACAAAAATGCCTTAATCTCAATGAGAATTACCAGAACTCTCTGTATAACAACTTATTATCCACTACTTATTCAGATTGTTTATGCAAACATTGTTTGGACCATGAAAACTACTGGCAACAATAGATAAAAAGAAATAGAGTAAAGGTAGTAGAAATTAACTGCATCCTCAATAGAGAAGCCTTTTGTCCATTTAACAAGAGTTCCTGACGCAATTGATGAACTGATTGACAGGGAATGAAAAGGTGAAGCCCAGTTCCCTTTGTCTACCAGATAAAAGATGAGAATCTTCACCTTCTTTTTCAATAAACTTCTTGAGTGCATCAACAATAAAATCAAATAAGGCCTGAAATCAGCACAATTCAAACCTGAAAAATACCGAACCAAGCAAACACCCACAGAATTATTAACTTAAAGTCAAGGAATAACGAGAAAACCCTTTCTCAGGGAGAAAAACCTCTTATTAACAGATCCTACTATCAACGGGTTACAAGAACCTACTTGAATTCTCTACGAATCACTCGTACGAATCCTTTCACGATCTTGCTCGAATCACTCGACTAATCCTACAAGTAGGCTTTCTGTTTCGCATAGAAAATACAAGGAGAATTCAACAAACTGTTGCTAGAGAAGGAATATGAAAGAATGAAATCTCTCTCTAGCTCTCTATATTATATTCCCCAAAACCACTTATTTATTTAGGTCAGGGTCATATATATAGAGTTACAAAACGTTGCCCTAGATTGACAAAATAGAAAACAATTACGGACAAAATTTTCAAAGCTCGATCCTTCGAGCATCCCGCGCCGTGCCTGAGCCTTGAGGTCGAAGCCTCGAGCATCCATCTTCCTACCTACGGACCTTACTGGTTTGGAACCGTCATGGGGGCGAACCCACGCGTTCCTCGCGAGCTCCCATCGAGTAAGGGGCGAACCCTCGCACTCCCAGCGCTCTGCCTGCGAGGTCTTGGCAAACCCTCGCGCTTCAAGCGCCTTGCCTGCGAGGTGCACTGGTTGTTCCTCCGTGTGTTCTGTGTGTGCCAGCTTTGACTTCTGTTTTGTTTAGACTTGTACATGATTGGAAGTTTGGCACTTTAGGAAGTTTTTTGTTTTTAGGAAACTTGATTCTCTTGTATCTTCCTTTCATATTTATCTTGATTCGTAGCAATCTTTTTTCCATATTTATCTTTTAAGTATTTGATTTGATTTTCCATAACAAAAACTTTACAAAACCTTTCAGAGTAGGAAAGCAATCTAATGAGGTCTAAAGAATATAAGATTGGAAAATTGGATGCCGAAATCATAATAGTTCAAAGCTTTCAGAATATGGTGAGCCATTTAATGAGGCTAAGAATGCGCAGCTGGAAGAACAGATACTCATATCTGAGTCCCAACCATCAAATTAGGAGGAATTGAAACTTCTTCAAATTCTTGCTTAACAACACCCTTGTCTTTTCCGCCCAGTACTACACGGAGGACACGGAAGTTTGTGCCACCAAGATCCAATGCATAAAACAAACCTTTCTCATCTCTACAAAAGAAAAGAGTAAAAGTCACAACAATGTTCATCTGAATTCTTTCTTGTTGGCATAACAGATCCAGAAACTAACATTGCATCCACTAATAGCAGAACACCGGCCAGAAATATATCTTTTTGAATGCAAGTGAACCCATAAAAAGAAATTAAATAATCAGTGACATGATTCTAGGTCACAATAATGGGCATGAATCTGCTGTTCAGTATTGCTAAAAGTGCAGCTGTATCATAATTGCCAGCCAACATGTTCTGTGAATGGTTATAGCACTGTGATTTCCATTTGCTAGGGAAACAAATGATTCAACCCCAATTCACTGTATTTCAGTGTAATACTTTTCTTAGTGAGTTTTATAACATCCAAAATATTTTTTAATATGGGTGTTGTTATTTTATTTAGTAAAATTTTATAATTTACTTTGTCCAACAATGATGGCTACACATGGGGTAGCATTATCCTTGCCCCAACCCAAATCAAAGGATTCAATCACAAGTCTCTGTTAGCACACAACAATAGACTATACCAACTAAACTAGCTGGCAGTGGCACCTCTACATCTTCACTTCCGATATGATTAAGATCATGATCAAAACTGAGACGTCTTTGATGTAACCAACCGTAGGCAAATACACTAAGTGATGATGCAATGGAAGATGATATTGGATTTTTTCTCTCTCTTGACAGGGGCATCCATTAAAGGCATAATCACATAAGCAGTTTGGGCATGGTTGTAAACAAGGAAATCCACATTTGGCTCCTGGTGTTAAAGTTAGATATTCTGACATGCAGATCAAATTCACTTGTTATGACGGACACAGTGACATTGACAGCGTGTCACGGGTAGACGACTTCTAATGTTTGTAACACTTGCTATAACAATAATACTTATTCTATGTTGCATATCAAACATATATACATATCAATTCTTTAAGTAGACTGCTTCCATATTCTGGCAATAATAATACCAATCATACAGCATATGATCTTCACTCTTGAAGTATTGTGAAATTTAAAATTCCCAAGCTGTTGTGAGTAGATGGAAGTAGGGTTTACTGAAATAAAAATTGAGCGGGAAGTTAAAAATATAAAAAATGATCTCAAATATTGATGGAAAAAAAATAATTTTTTATCGTTGGATCTTAATTTGTGAGATAGACATTTTCAAAAACCATCTTGTTTTATTATTGAGATGTATATAGGTATGAATTTGTGTGCCAAAGGGTAGTGTGATGTTAGGTTAGATGGTTTAGGGTGTGAGACAATAAAAAATCATATTAATAAAATGTATATTACTGAAATGAGAATGCTTATATGGATATGTGATTAAACTAAAAAAATAAAAGATTAGGAATGACCTTACTTGACTTTACGGGGTTCCTAGTTCAAAGGCTAGTTATATGGAATAAAATAAAGTCATAATAATATAAAATAAAAAACTTAATATCTTGTTTTAAATTTGCATTAATCTTCAATCAAGTTGATTTTTTTTTTCTTTTTAATATATTCCATCCCACATAGGAATAACCCAAGCCATGTCTTATACTAAATGTGAGGCCTATCAAAACCGTAATATATCATCACGCCTTCAAAGTCGACGTCTAGGGCGACTCTCACTTTAGTTAGCTATTCTGGTAATAGGTAGCGCTTTTCCTCTTTTGATGACTCACAATCTACTCTAGGTAGCTCTTTTCTAGATAGCTCTTATCATAACTCGAACCCAAGACGTGAAGGCTACTTTGATACCAAATGTTAAAAACTTGACCAATACACCAAAAGACTTAGGTCTGATGGAGTGCATGAAATCAATTCCTATATTCCATCTTATATAAAAATATCCCAACCTATGTCTAATACCAAAAGTGGGATCCATCAGAATTGTAATAGCCTCTTAGAAAATTCCTCGCAAACTCTAGGATTTTAGGAATTTAGATCATATTGCCGTGTACAAAAGAGGAAAAGCAAAATACCAACCTGAATCTGTCAAGGTTCTTTAATCAGAATTTGTCATACCAAAAATTTAAGGATGACACTGACCCTGAATCATAGTACCATAGCCCATGGCACACACAAGTCTTTATAACCCAAACTACTAATATTTATGGTAGTAATAAAATAAAATCCTAAATAATTGAATCAATATAATACTCTAAATAAATCGGTCAACTAGCTCTCAACGACAATAGCTCCAAAATTTATACAACTCAATAATATCTAAATTCTTAAACCTAAAATAAATAATTAAATACTCCAATAGGAGGACAAAGACTCATGATGTCACGATCCCAAATCCAATCCAAAATTCTTAGCTATGTTCTTTTCATCTCTCTTGAAAAATGTTAAAAATGAAAAGTGAGTTAAAAGACCAGTGAATGAATTGCTAAACCAAAAATAATAATAACAATTTGAAAAGAACAAATTTTTAAATAAACAGTTTAACCAAATGAAATTTTCAAGTAAAAATATACGTGCATAAATAATGAGTTCAAAACCTGCATGTCAAAGTGTAAAAACATCCATAATCAACACCACAATCACAACAGTGATAAACATTAATCCGTAGACTATCATATGGGAATCAAATATCATGTGGTAACATAATTTCTCATGGGGCAGTAGCCATTGGATGCAATATTGTAATTAGAGTCACTCAGTCTGGTTCTAGGGTTTTTTCCCAAGTCGATCTGATTGAAATCATCATGGTTTTCACGAACTTGTTCCTTAGTTGCCAGAGTCACACCACTTAAAAAGCATGTTTCTTAGATTTTTATTTCAATTTCAATATCCAAAAATAAATAATTCATCATAATCCCATAAATTCCAAAACTGAATACAAATATTCAACTAATTTTTTCCTATGCTCAATAGAATAAAACATAGAATTTTTTATCCAAAATAAATAGATTTTTACGAACACTAGTTCACAAAATCCAACATTTAAAACATATATGAATGGATCAATTCACAAATTTTAATACTAGTAAGGCAAACCACTCATCTGAAATCCAAAGATATACACGTAAAATAATCAAAATAATCCGTCACAATCATGAATACACAAATATAAATATTTATTATTTTAAAAACCTATCATAAAATTAAAATAAAATTATTGACACTGATCTCTTTTCATTAAAATAATTAATAAATCTTTCATTGAATAATTTTAATAAACACCCACTAAGCCTTCTACAGTAAACACCCATTTTTTAACTCCCAATACTTCATATATATACACACACACGCGCGTATAAGATTGACTTTATGGGCAAGTTTTCCCTTTGAATTTCACATCACTCTAAATCATTCAATTCTTTTCTTTTTTTTCTCTTTTTTTTTTCTCCCACCAACAATTTCCATCAATATAATTCTCCTATTATATATATATATATATATGCATGCGTGTACGTCTTTATCGATGTGCTGTGGTATCCACCTTTATTTTTATTTTATTTTTTTGAAAATTCAGACCTAATATATACACGCACATATATGTACACACACCAATCTCTAATCTTTTTCATTAATAATCTAGAGCAAAAAGTAATAATTGTCAACATTTGGGATTATTCTTCACTCTTCACCAATATACACAATCTTCATCTTTCTCTCTTTCTCTATCTCTTGTAATATTGAACAGAACAAAACCTTAATATTCATCTTTCTCTCATTCTCTCTATCTTTACTTCTCAAATAAAATATAATGAAATCTTAACTGACAATTCTATTTATACATGTAATTTCTTAATTAGGTGTTATCATATCCACATAAATTTCGATGGACCTCTAATTATAACTTAATAATAAAAATCTTTTAAAATATCCGATAGTTCACACTTATCCGAAGATAAATAAATTTAAAATTAATTTTTATTTGTCTTACAACCAATTAATTTCTAATACAAAAATATAAGACGTAACTAACATAAATAATTAAAAATTCAGATTATAAAAGAATTCTTCGGCTCAAAATACATTATAGACTTCTCAAGGTAAATGTGATTCTGGGGTGGCAGCCCCAGTGGTAGAGCCATCCTTGGAATCCGCAATGTATGTGCAGATTAGAGTTCGGTTGTCAACAAGAACCGATTGAGATTCATATTGACTATAACTTCTGGTGATATTTAATCCATTATTGCAGTCGTAACTACCTAGCTCCTATAGGGTTGGGTGGGCGTTTAGAAATTTAATTTTTAATAATTTTTTTTGATTTTTTTTATTAAAACTTAATAGATTTATACAGAAAGTTAGTAGAATTATGTTGAATTTTTTTTTTTTTTTTTTTTCTCTCTCTCGGGCCAAACGGTAACTAACCCACGTTGCAACATTGTTCAGAGCCTTCTCTGAAGCTCTTTTTCTCCAACAAGTTACACGTGAGGAGTGATTAGAAAGTCTGGGTTGAGGATTGCCACCTGGATGGTGTCTTCCATGCTTTGAGTTTCTAACAATTTAATGGAAATTGGTTACTCTTCTTGCAATTAAATCGAGAAAGTTCGAAAATTGTCTCTATCCAACGTTGCCAAATAGAAACAGCAAACGCAATAATATACCGGGGGGCGGCAAGGAATTGGAATCCGAACATTGTCTGACTTTCCAAATTCGTCACTAATCCATTGGCCAGACCTGGAAATAGCTATGGGTAGGTCTGTAAACGAGTCTGGGCAGGGTCGAGTTGAGTTTGTCGTGCTCAAATTCGATTCGTCTCATATTTATTTGGCTTGAGTCAAGATCTGGCTTGCTATATTAATCTCAGCTCGGATCGTTTAAAAAAAAAAAAAAAAAGGAAAAAAAATTGAGGCTTGTACTCGGTTGTTTAATCTCATTTATATGGAATATTCAAAAATTAAATAATTTATTTAATATTGTCAAATTGTAACTATGTAATTAGGCTCTCAATGAGTCAATTTTTTTTAATTTAAACTTGGCTCATTTAATAAATGAACTTGAAATGAGGTTTAAATTTGGTTTATTTACTTAAAGGAACAAGTTTGAGCTGAGCCGTTGATGGACTGTTTGCGAGTAACTCACAAATAACTCAATTTGTTAACAATCTTAGTTGTAGCTTTCCTTTTATCTTTTCAAAAAATAATCCTTCTCATTCTCTTAGATATTGTATCTATATCTTAGACATTTGTTTAAGCCTAACTCTTTGTATGGGAATAAAATATAATAGAATGTAGTTATTATTCTAATCTATTCCTATGTTTCCTATAAAAAATGAAGTTATGAATGTTATTATATAGAAATAGCAATTGCTACATTAAATGGAAAAAAAAAATTTCCTTAGTTTAAGTAATGAAGTAATTATTCCAATTTAGTCAATATTCTATCTTAAAAAAACAAAAAACAAAAAAAACTTAAGTGAAACTTTGTGATGACAAATTTCTCTTTCTACATCTTGTTCATTATATCAGGCCATAAAATGACCATTTTACCCTTAACCACTTTTTAGCTTAAATTTGAATTTTGGGCATTTCCAAATGTCTAGAAATATTTCTTAATAAGTTTTATACTATTTTCAACTGATTGGAACTAGGACAAAAAAAATGGCTATTTTATCTCTATCTTTATTTTGAACCCAAATTTTGAATTGATTTGAACTCAAATAGTAAATTGTTGTTTTATCACTGAGTTTGTTCTTTGTTTAGATTCACATTCTGTGCATTCTAAAATATTGAGAAACTATTATTCAACAAATTTCTAATCAATTTAAAAAATTTTGGACCATTTGAATTCGGGCCATAAAATGATTATTTTACACCCAAATTTGTTTTCTACCTAGAATCATATTCTGGATATTCCACAATGTTGAGAAAGCATTGTTTAGTAAGTTTCTTATCAACTTAAAAAATTTTGAATTGAACTAAGCTTGGATAATAGAATAAATATTTTAATGTTTGGCTGATTTTTTTTACTCAAATTCATATTTTGGATTTCCCAACAAGAGGAAAAATATTTCTTAACGTATATATATATAATATTTTTGTTATGATTGCTAAAACATAATTTTTTTTTATAGTCTTTACAAAATTGATGTTGGCAATTCTTTTATTATATTTTGATTAACATTTTTTATTTTTTTTGAACTAAATATTGTGAATACATCTGAACCAGTAATTTTTAATCCAACAATTTTAAGTCAATGTTATAAGATTGATATAACAAAACTATGTCAACCTCTTCCTTTTCGAATCAGATACCCTGATCACTTAAAAAAATAATAAGAAAATGGATAAGCATGCAAACCATACATGATAGGACGTGGGGTATTTTATTTTACCTTTTTTGTAGGTTACATTTTTAAATAATTGTAAATTCAGTATGTGATAACCGATGATTATTTAGGACGTAAAATTTTCAATTTCAATATTTATTAATGACTTAACTAGTTTTCAGTATTATTCTTTAATTTTTTATTTATAAGTGAAAAATGTTAGTATTTGATCGATTAATCAACAATATTGACATACTTGATTCGATTTCAATAAGTTAGATAAAATATCAGTTTCGTATTAATTATTAAAGATATGACAATTTTGATATCGATATTAATCCACCCCTCAAATAACAGTCAGTGTTGATTAGTTGATTTTGATTGATTCGATAACCGATACCCGAACCTTAAGTCGCCCATCTCCACTTAATGATTGATCACTTTAGAAAAAGCCTTCCACGCAAAACACGTACTTACAATGACGTAAGGCCATGCTTGGATAAAGGAAAAGAAATGGGTAAAATCTTTTACTCCCTCTTAGGTGTGGGTCCCATATTTTTGGCATAGTTTGGATGACTTTTTCCCCCCTCTTCTCTCTTTTTAACTTTCACCCCTCCTTACCTTTCGCCCCCTTGGGGATAATTTTTGGGCACCCCAGGGCTAGTTAAAAGTTATCCCCCTGTAAGCCTCTTGTTTTTTACGTTTTTAGCTCTCGTTAACAGTATTATTAATTTGATGAAAATAAATATCATGATAATAAAAAAATAATAGATAAACCAATAAACCAAAATAAATATAATTAAAAAAATTATATAATAACCAACCATTCAAAAATACATATTTAAAAAAAATTTCTTTAAATAAATTTATAAAAAATTAAATTTTCAATGAAATAAATACTATAACTTCAAATTGTCCAAAAATAATTAAATAAAGATGGTTTTGTAATTTAAAATTTAATTTAATGAATAACAAAATTTGGGATATTATAAGGGTAAAAGAGTCATTTGACTATTTTTTCCATCATTCACCCCTCTTAATTATAAAACATCCAAATCAAGTCAAAAATTTTCCCTCTTCATAAACATCACATCAACGTGAGCCAACCCTCTAAAACTAATACCCCCTCTTATTTTATACCCCCTCTTATCTTATACCCTCTCTGAAACTTATCCTCCTAAAATTTTAACACCATCTAATCGACCCCTAAAAGACAAAAGGTCGGGTCTATTTTTATCTGAAGAAGTGATGTAGAGGCCCCCAAAAATCGCTCTCCTTTGAAGTCCTCTTAGAAGCTATTGCGCTGGGTAGGAAAAATTAATTGAAAAGACTTTCACTTCGGCGCAAATAGAGTAAACTATTTTTGGACGTGCCAAAAGCGAGGAAGTCAAGGTTAAGGGTCAAAGTCTTCCACCAACCGTCCTTCCCGTTTGACTCAGTGAAAGGAATCTTAACATATGATTTGTAAATTTATAATTTATTTTATTTTATTTTATTTTTTATCATTTCAAACACACGAAATTTCTTTTGTCTTTAGATAATTGGATTGAAGACTCCAGTCGTTAGGTGAATAAGTTCAATGAATCAAAAAATTAAGTTAGAAATTTAATTCATGATTAATTCTAATAAATTGATTTAAGTCCAATTTGAACCCATTTTGTTACGCTGTTTATGTTCAAAGGTACGATATGCATCAACTCTGCCTTGCTTGCAGCTTTATTCATGCACGAACGCTTATGTTTTCGTGGATTGCATGGGTTTTTTTCTTTTCCCATCTAGGGACGTGCAATTGCATGATCTTTTTGTTCTTATTAGTTGACTCGAGCCATAAAGTGTGTAGCGCACAATCTAAGCACATTTAATTTAATTTCCGCCCCATCTCAAGCACGGAGTAAGTGTCCAATGGTGGCCACGGTAGCTAGATTTACTACTTCACCCTACAAAAAGGTTTCTCCACTCCACTTTTTTGTTTTTATTTTTTTATTTGTTTCGTTTGTTTTTTATGCCATTCAAATGACAAAATTATCCTTAATTCATTGATTTTATAGATTAATCCCATTTGTTATACAAAATAATATATAAATATAATTTTATTTTATAATAAATAATAACTTTTTATCCTATCAATATAATTTAAAATTTTATAATGACAAATAATTAATTTTTCTAAAAAAAATTAATTATTTCAACTTACAAAAATATTCTTAATTTTGAATCTGGAAATATAATTCATATACTATAACTGAAATTTTTTTAAAAACTATATATATAACTATTTTTAAAGCACCCTTAATTAGTCCCTCATATAGTTTTGATAATCAAATCCTATTATTCACTTATGATTATCTGTTTTTTTTCTTTGGTGAGGCGTATATGTATGAGACCAATTCACTCTAAAATTATAATTTTTTAAATAATTTTAAATTTTTTTAAAATTATCATAAAAATGTTATTATATTACCATAATTATTCTTAATGATTTTATTATAAAAATATTCTCACTATCTCTCGAGGAATCATGTGATTTTCATTCTTATTGGCTAGAAACATTGAGTTCACTTTTGAATGGATGAGAATATCATCCCTTGTGTATAATTGATGACATATAAACTACCTTCTTATGATAAAAATTAAGGGTACTATGATAAGTTATATTTTTAAATTTTTTGATATGTGAGTAAATAACAACTCCCTAAATTTTTTAAATATTTTATTCATACCATATGAGTTATCTTCCCATGATCAAATTTAACGATATTTTGATAAATTATATTAACTAATTGTTTTTTACCAAGAAGTTTTTTCATTATAAGAATTTAAATTGTATAGATAAAATAAAAAATATAATTTTTATTATAAAATTTTAATATATTAATTTTTTATAATAAGTAGGACTAATCAATAAACTAATGAATCAAGGATAATTTTGTCATTTGAATGACATCAAATAATATTTATAGTAATTCTGGCAATCATGGAATCCCCACATAACTCAGTTTCTGATATAAGAAAATATCGCAGGTCCATAGGAACTCAAACACACGCGTGTTTATACAGATATATTATTTTTATAACGAAAGCAAATATTACTTTATTTTTTTATTTAGAACTTTATGACTTCACAGTATATCTATTCAAAAGTTGACAAGTATTCCCAAAATCTTGGGTAAAACAGAAATTGTATTTATCTACCAATTGTTACCTCGAGTAACCAAGAGAACTTACCTTCCAAAGACTATGGACGAGAGCCGGGTTGATTGATCATGTACAATGGCAGTATTTATTTTTTCTATTGACCAAAAAGACTTGGCATTGGGCGACAATGATAAATAAAGACCAGCATTTGGAAGTTTGAACATCGGAATTTGCTTTCACAATTCATAGTAGTGTTTCCTCCACGAATGCACATCCAACCACCATCAGAAAAAAAACCCAGAAGCCATCTCTGCAATATGCTGAGAATAAGCCCATAAAATCTCCTGATTCCCCTTTCAATTCTCAACCTCCTTTTGTTCATCCTACCGTTTCATGGAAACTCTCAAACTTTTGATCAGAAGCAAACCATTCTTCTGAAGCTAAAGAACCACAGGTCCAACCCTGCCTCCTTCAGCCAGTGTACACGCTCATCAAACTCAGACTCCAGCCACTGTGACTGGCCGGAGATCACCTGCACGGATGGCTCCGTCGCCGGACTTTCACTTGCCGAAAAAGAAATAACCGGAGTAATCCCGCCATTCGTCTGTGACCTCAAAAACCTCACCATTGTTGATGTTCAGAACAATCCCATTTATGGCTATTTCCTGAAGTTCTTTACAATTGTTCCAAACTGGAACACTTGAACCTCTCCCAAAACTACTTCACTGGCTTCATTCCCCACGATATTGACAGGCTGTCTTCCCGTCTCCGGTCACTCAACCTAGGCAGCAACAACTTCACAGGCAATATCCCGGCCACTATTGGCCGGTTACCGAAGCTGACAAGTTTGCTTCTTCAAGCCAACTAGTTCAAAGGTGGATCTTTCTCGCCAGAAATTGGTAACTTGTCAAGCCTTAAAGTGCTAGAGTTGTCCTTCAACAACTTTTCCAGAAGGGCCATATACCAACAAGCTGAGGATGAAAAAACACACTCCCTCTTTCCAAAAGGTGTTTTTAAGCTTGTTTTTCTTATTTTATTTTCCCGAGAAATTAGCTTATGTAGTCCAAAAAGTTAAGGGAAAATTATGCCCAAGTCACACTTTTTAGACTTGTAAGGGCTTAAGTCATGCCAAAAAAAATTGATTGCTTTTAAGTCATAGTTG
>QLOD02000013.1:29415486-29431262 GCA_003260245.2 Sideroxylon spinosum | reverse complement strand
CTGAACCCATCAGGTAACAAGAATACCCAAAATAGGGGATATCTAATGGATATTTTTAACCAATTATCATTCCCTAAATCATCGGATAAACATATAACCATCAAATAATGGGTACCCATAACATTCAAATATGAGGTAATTAGTCACATGAAGAATAGGGATTAAAAATTATTTGAATATAATAAATTCATAAGTAATTTTACATCTTAAAAGATTAATTAAATTATCTTTGAATAAAAGTTTTTAAATATTTTTTACTCAATAAAATTTATTATGTTACTTTTATAAAAATTATATTTGAAAAGCAATCTCATATTTGATCTCATCTTAAACCTCTACTACAATTATGCCAAAAAAAAAAAATTGTGTCAATGTGCTTCATTATTTTGAGAACTAAATTTTAATTCTAAAATAAATTATTTGGTATTAGAATCTTGAGTTATTTGGTATTAGTTAAAGGAACTTTGTTTTTTAAACACAATATATCCATATAATTTAGTATCCAAATTAATATTATTTTCATAATTTAGGTAGTATTCGTTAATTTAGATAAGTAATTGAATAATTTAGACGAGTAATTGGGTAATATCCATCGAGTACCCTATAATCAGGTAATTAAAGCAAGTTTGGGTAATATTCGTGAGATACACTATATTTATCATTCCTCTACTTAAACTCGACATTTATTTTATTTTTAAACCATAACCCCCTTCATTACCCATAACATTTAAAAATAATTGCACTTATCAAGTTAAGATCGAACAAGTATCTAACAAGACGAGTTGAAATTGTCATAAACCAACAAGTCCTTTTTCTATTTGGTTTTTGTGCCTTTCTCCTTGAAGTTTGCTTGGGCTATGGTTAGCTGGTACAATATTTATAAAATATGAATATTTGGCCCAATCATAAACAATTTTGTGGCGTGAAAAGACTTATTTTGGTTCTTCAAATAATTTGTGGAAAACAAATAAAAAATCTCTATTAAATGAAATAAATTGCTCACGTATCACGTGGATCCATTGCTAGTTGCTTACTATCACTACTACAAAACAGGGAAAAGGAGGCCAAGACTATTGTCGACTGCCCAACGCCGGTCGAGAGAACCCAACGCCGACCGCCTAAAATCGACGGACGACCGCCTTCAAGTGGTCAAAATTTAGCTCCTACGTCGGCCCCCAAAAAGACCCAGACGACTGCTTCCAAGCGGTCGACAAAGACCCCCCTTTTTCCCACCAAATTCCTGCTTCTCCCGCCTGCAGCTGCATCCCCAATTTCTCTTTCTCTGTTGTGTTCCTCCTAGCAAACCAAAGTGCCTTCCTGTGAGCTTACGTCGCCGCCGCTGGTTCACGCCGGCCGCCGGGGCTTCAGCTGCAGGTTCTCTCTCTCTCTTTCCCTCTCTCTCCTCCCGCGGTTATCTCTCTCTACCTCTCTTTTCACCTCCACCCGTGAGTCTCTCTCTCTGTGTATATATACAGCAATAAAGCACAAATGGGTCAAAGCACAAATGGGTCCCGCGGTTATCTCTCTGTATATATACAGCAATAAACATAAACCCACAAATGGGTCAAAGCACAGGAAGACGGATTGATGAAAAAGGAAAAGTGTGTGAGAGAGAGAGAGAGAGAGAGAGCAATTTTCCTATTGGAAGACTGCACTGATCCTACTTTGCTGTGTAAAGTTAATTTCACGTGACTAAAGCTGGCTACTCACGGCTTAATTCCAAAGGCCATCAAAGCTTTTGTTGAATTTTTCTTTTTTAATTAAATTTCAACCACAAGAGGATTAAACACAAACAAAAATTAGGTATTAATTAGATTGGTTTTATTTTTATTTTTTTTTGCTTCTTCTCTCTCCCTCTCTCTCTACATATAGAAATTATTTCCTATCTATATCCTTCTCTCCAAAACTTTTTTTACTCACAGTTTCTTCTCTTTTTATTGTCACAGGTTTCAGTTTGACCACTGCTGCTACAGGTTCTTTATTATTTATTTTTTAGATTTTTGTTTGGTCTGAATTTATATGTTTTATCAGTAATTAAATTATGTGACTTTGATTGTGAATTTGTGAAATTGTTTGAAATTTATGGGTATTTTTAATATTTGTGTTTAATTTTGGAATTGTATTAGAAATGTTTATCTTAATTGTTAAATTAATTTTTAATTGACAGTCTATAGAATATATTTTGTAATGTTGTTTATTTTGTATGTTGGTTATAAAATTTTGCTTAATTATTCAAATTATTAACTATCATTCTTGATTTACTTATGAATTGTTAATTAATTAATTCTTAATTGTTAATTTATCGCAAAAAAAAAAATCATTTAAATTGTTAAGTGTTTGGAAGTTGATCTATTAATTAGTATTTTTAACTTTTTTGATAGTAATAATTGCTTGTACCTAAAGGTAGAGAAACATATAAATAATTTGGATTTAAATTTATTAAGCAAATATGCATGAAAAAATGTAAAATAACTAATAAAAATTAAAAGCACTAAGTGAAAAAGAAACTTCAAATATCCATATAAAATTTTATTATTTGTTACAAATATTATCACAATCTTTAAAATATTATTTTAAAATCTTTTATGGGAAAAATGAGAGAAAACGAAAAATAATCATGAATACTCAGTAAATCCAGGTCTTAAAAAAATCTAAGTTATTCAAAATTATACAAATGATATAATAAGTATAAAAGTGTATATATTTAATTGTATATAGAAACGACAACAAGAATGGTAATGAAAATAAGACCAAGAAGGAGAATGTGAATGAAAATTGAAGTACGTCCAAAAAAAAAAAAAATGATAGGGATGAAATGCGAAAATAAATAAATAACCGAACTAACTTTAGACGTTTAAATTCAAAATAGTGTGACAATAAAATTAAACTAGTTAAGTTCTTTTAATTTGTTAAGAATGGAAAGAATCATTTTCAAGTTTTAAACTAAAAAACTTCATATTGTCCCATTTTTTGTGGAATCAACCATTCTATTCCCAATAATAAATATCAATTGATTAAGGGCATGGACTTTGACCATAGAATTTGACCACTCCATTTCCAAGCGAGTAACCAAGCAAATATACTCTCATGTTATTTAGATCTTGCACTTTGGGAAAAAAAATATATATTTATATTAGGATTGTAGGGTGTCATAAATTGTGAAAGCAATTCATAATCTATATATATAAAAAAATGAATTAAAAAGAGGTAATCGAGTTGCCAAGTAAATGCATGAATATCTGCCATGGGGGACCAATTAATCAACTTGTTACCATATTTTGTCCTCATTACTTCTTCATATCCTTGTCAAAAATTTTCTCCAGATTACTCTATATTTATCCAATTAATATAATATAGATTGACAATAATGCAAATGGCATGATTGTGATGCTCTTTGAATGGCTTAATTTCCGGAATGTTATACATACTATTATAAGGAAAACATGAGATGTAATGATGAGATAATAAATTTCTTGAAGCTAATTTTTGGTGAAACTTTTATATTTTTCCATTAATAATTTTTAATCACTAATAACTATTCACCATTTAAAAGTGATATATAAGAATTTTTTAATTTTTTTAAATTATTTATGTATTTTGAATCTTTCACCTTTTTATTTTCATTAAATGTCTTTAGATCAAGTTTTTCTTTAAATATTTCACTTTTTTCTTTAGATCAAGTTTTTAAGAAAATTAAAGTGCAAATATATTTTTTAAATAAAAAAATTAATTGACTTTATCTAACAGGTATCCATCCATTTTATTAAATGTTTATAATTTATTTATTTACTACAAAAATTATAAAAAATTTTAAAATATTAATATTAAAAATTTGATATATTTTATTAATAGTGAAAGATTATGTTTTCATGTGATGTGACCAAAAAGACAATCAAAGTGAAGATAAAACTAAGTAATCCTACCCATTGAATAATTCCAACCTTTGAAAAGATCTCAAATTCAAAATTTTGTAGATTTTTCATGATGAAAAGTACACAAATAGCGTTAAAGAGTATGTATTTAACCTTTAAAATTTAAACACATTAAAGTTAAAATATTAATTTAGAAGTCATAATTTTTAATAAAATTTGACAGAAATCAAATGTATTATGTCCTTCGTTATCATAAAAATTATTTTTATGGTGTTCGAATATTTGTAATTAATCTAGGACAGCGAAACAAAACAGCCAAAAAACTCTCGTGTAGTTAATTCAAATTTATTTTACAATCTCTATTGAAACTTGTTGTTATTAACTTCATGCATGTGAATACATTCATTTTTTTAAATAAACTTAGACCTGTTCAAGAATTGTATCACGACTATCGATTTGGTCATCCTTGATGCGACAAGGTGGGTTTTTTAAGACCTAATTCTTTTTCGTTACGTGGATGCACAAATCGTCGTATGTGATTCCTGAATTGTCCAGTTTGGACAATTTGGGAATGCAGTTATCCATCTTCTATTCAACGCTGACTATAGGAGTTCTATGTTGGGCAAATTTTCGTGTAGCTACTCCCGTTATTCTCTAGGTACATACATAAATGCGTGAAACACCGCTTTTATGTCGTGTTCTTGGAAAACTACGTGGAAATACTGTCGAAATTTTGTCTGACAATAGAATGACCAAACGACGCATTGAGTATGACTTGGATCGTGCATTCTCGAATGGGATAAGACCAACTACCTTGTAGTGAGAAGCATTTAGGTTTTTTTGCCAAACGAACATACATGTAGACTAAGATTCCAATGTTACTAAAGCATACTTCCTCAACTGATTTAGTACATTTGATGACGTTATACTGGAAGTGATGGACAAGAGCTGGATTGACTTGCCGGATAGGTTGTCCTCTAGATATGTCCAAGGGATTAACAACTTTATTGCATACACCTACCAGTTGACTACCCAGCAATCGATCAATTGCCCATGTAGAAAGTGTATCAATCGATATTATTTCACCAGGGATGTGGTCAAGGACCATTTATTGAGTCACGGGTTCTTAAAGACTTATAAGAATTGGACAAAGCATGGAGAGACTTATGTTTTGTTGCGAACGAATGAGGAAAGAATGGATCTTTATGATGCTGTGATGCCTCTTGAGCAGATGATGGAAATGATACAGGATATTATGGCTGGGATGCCCACTGTAAAACCAAGTACGACGGCGGATCATGAGGGTAGGAGTGATCCAAAGTGAAGTGCCAACGATGATGCATTGAAGTTTTTCAGAATTTTAGATGACGCAAACACCCAGTTGTACCGCGGATGCCAGAATTATAGTCAATTGTCTTTCATCGTTGAGCTATTACATGTGAAAATTCTTAACCAATGGACCAATAGCTCATTCAATATGTTACTAGAATTATTGAGAAAGGTATTGCCAGAGGGTGCAAATGTCTGTGAGTCCTACTATCAAGCTTGTAAATTGACAGAAGATTTAGGCTTCATGTATAAGACATGGGATACGTGCCCGAATAGTTGTATGCTGTTTCAAAATAAGCATGAAAATCTTAACAAATGCCTCGTATGTGAGAGTTCTAGATGGAAGCAAGGCATTATAGGCCAGATAACCAATGCCCGTCAGAGGAAGGGTGCGAACCCAATCGCTGCAAAGCAGGTCAGATACTTTCCTCTAAAGCCAAGGTTGAAGAAGTTGTTTACATCATCAAAGATAGCGAACTTGTTGTGATGGCATTCAGAGCATAGTCATAGCAACGGAAAAATGACGCATCCATGTGACTTCCCAGCGTGGAAAGATTTTGATTAGCAACATCTAGACTTCGCCTCGGATAGTAGTAACATCTGGCTCAGTCTGGCTGCTGATGGGATGAATCCTTTTGGAGTGATGAATATATCACACAGTACATGGCTCGTTGTTCTTGTATCTTATAACCTTCCACCGTGGCTGTGCATGAAGCAACCGTATCTAATTCTTTCCACCCTTATTGATGGTCCGAAAGGGCCGGGAGAAAAGATCGATGTGTACCTGCAACCGTTGATAGAAGAGTTACAAGAATTGTGGACTGCCGGTGTGATGACTTATGATGCTTCATCCAATGAAATGTTCAATCTTCGTGCAGGGTTGTTGTGGACAATTAATGACTTCCCAGCATATGCCAACTTAGCTGGCTGGAGTACAAGGGGAAATTCGCTTATTCTCCCTGCAATAAAAGCACACACGCACGGTGGTTACGTCATGGGAAGAAGTTTGGTTACATGGGCACAGAAGATTCTTACCCAGCACATATCGGTTCAGAAGGAACAGAACTGCCTTTGATGGGAACCGTGAGTTTGGTTCAACCCCGAATAGATTATCTGGTAATGAATTGTTGACCCAGCTTGAAACAAAAGGCATAGTAACTGCCTACAAGGCGGTCGACTTGAGAAAACGGCTACCTAGATCAACTGAGCCTCGCATCCATAGCTGGAAGGAAAAAAGTATATTTTTTGAGCTACCCTATTGGAAAGACAACTTGGTTATGCATAACTTAGACGTCATGCACATTGAAAAGAATGTGTGTGACAACCTACTTTGGACGATATTGGGTGACAAACTCAAATCGAAAGATACTGCCAATGCTAGGCATGATTTGTGGGATATGGGTTTGTGGCAACCTTTACATTTGCAGTTGAGATAAGGAAATAAGGCATATCTACCCCCAGCAGAATTCACAATGAGCCGTGATGAGAAGGCGTTGTTTTTAAGCGTCCTACAAAGTGTCAGGGTGCCCGATGGGTATTGTTCCAATATTTCGAGACGGGTGAATATACAAGAGAGGACTCTATCAGGTTTAAAGAGCTATGATGGTCATATCCTTATGGAGCAATTGATCCCTATTACCATTCGTTACTGCTTGCCGAAGAAGGTTGTCGAACCATTGATTGAGCTCAGTAACTTTTTTAGGCTATTGTGTTCAAAAGTATACCGTCCAACCGAAATATAGAATCTGAAGGATCGAATTGTGCTAACAATTTTTCATCTAGAGATAATATTTCCACCTGCTTTTTTTGATGTAATGGTGCACCTCACAGTACATTTAGCCGATGAAGCTATGTTGTGCAGGCTTGTTCAGTTTCGATGGATGTATCCGATTGAAAGGTATCTCAAGACCTTAAAAAAGTATGTTCGCAACAGGGCTCATCCAGAAGCTTCAATGGCTAAAGGGTACTTGATGGAAGAATGTACTAGTTTCTGTGCCACATATATGGGTCACGTTGAAACAAAACTGACTTGCCCCCCGCGAATTCATGACGGCCCTTTAGGGGAGGGAGCATTTTTCAATCTCACCAACAATTCTTGGGTTCAAGCTCATCGATATGTATTATTTAACATGGCATCAATTCGCCCATTCATCCAGTAAGAATTTTGACGCACACATATCTCAACTGCATTTCTTCACATTTACTAATATTGAGCATGAATGAAAATTTGATCGCCGTTCTGTTTTTATAGGAAACACTTGACTGAAGTAAGACAGCAGTTGCCTCGCACGGCTGAGCATGTTATATATACTAGACATTTAAATTCATTTTATGCCTGGTTTAAAGAGCAAGTAAGGGCCACGTCCTTCGTAGTAAATGTTAAAGGTTTATTCACGCGTCCTAGTTATTTATATTCTAAGTTTAAATAAACTTCTAATCAGGTACACCACATGCAAATGTCTGGCCAAACCTTTCCCATAGAAATAAATGCTCTATCAAACGGTCCATATACAGCGGCACGTTGTTATAAAGCATACGACATTAACGGGTTCCGATTTCCTACGAAAGAGTTGGACGGTAGACGGGCAACACAAAACAGTGGGGTAGCTCTCAACGCTAATACCCTTAGTTTTTCGAGCTGACAAGACAGTAATCCACAGGTTGGCGTTGTGTTCTATTACGGGATGCTTGTAGATATAATTGAGATTAGATACACCAATAAATTCAAAATTATGCTATTTAAGTGTGATTGGGTAGATCCTAAGCATGGTGTTAAAACTGATGATTATAAATTCACATTGGTCAACTTTAATAACCTGATGTACAAAGAGGATCGGATCAGCAATGAACCATACATTTTAGCATCCCAAGCTGAACAAGTTTACTTCGTGTCAGATCCGACCGATCTAAACTGGCACGTTGCAGTAAAAATGTCACGAAGGGGAGTTTTTGAAGTTGACTGCAACAATCCGGAGGTGGAGAGGTACCCACGACAAGATCTAAGGGACAGTGTCGTACCGGCTCGTGAACAGAATGTTGAAGGAGATACAGTTGACGTTTGAGGTCCATGACATTATCGGGTAGGGAAGCTGTCTTTTTTTCCCTACGGGTGTTTAAACTATATCTGCGATTAATATATAGGATGAACGTTGATAGTTAATTATTTTTTTCTAACTTTGAAATGTTTACACTTTATAGATTTGGTATATGGCTTGGGGTATGAGGCGAGGTCATCCGCTTACCATGGGTGAGGCACTCCGTCGTGGCAGGTCATATGTCTGGGTAGATGATACAGCTGGTGCGGATCGCGATGGCCAGTCTCATGCCACTCAACCTCCCCAGGATGCGCAGACACAGTTCGATTCCGATCCCACCCAGGCACCCGATACCACACAGCTCAGCATTGTATTTACATCTTTTCCTCATCCACAGACCCCACGGTCACCTGTCCCTGCACCATTGGTGCCACCCAGTGTTTCCCCATTGCATTCATCTTGCTCACTTCTCCAATCGCCCACAACCGATACTACCTTACCCAGGTCTCCGATCGAGCCATCTAGTGCACCCTGGGACCGTATACAGATCCCTAGCCGAGGGTGTTAGGGTGCATCTTCATCTCGATGGCAACGATCTCATCTGACACCCTCTACGTCTACCCCCCAGGCTACTCAGCCACCCCCCACATCTATCACGTCTACCCCAGTTGCCTCTCGAGCTACGAGAGGGCCCACCCCTCCCTTACAGGGTTGGGGTAGTGGCCAGCCTCTTTAGGTCGAGTTTAGTAGCTACCATCATCCCGTAGGGAAGTCCGACAGCCGGCTAATTAGGCAGCTCGGTGTGATGGTTCGTGATGGTCACCTCGTGTCATTGTCCACCATGGATTGGGTAGCTATGCCCGTCGAGACGTTAGACCGCATATGACAGGAGATTATGGTGAGAGACGTTAACATATTTCTTTTTACATGATCCTTATGTAGTATTGTAGCTGATACATAAGATTTATTTTGTGATTAGGATAATGTAGCTGACTATTCTCCAGAGTTTCGGCCAGTCTGTTGGCCAAATGCTGAAAGATATGGAAGGACCAAAAATGCATTGTGAAAAGTAAATATTTCACGTCTTTTGTGGGATCCAGTGACATCGTTCAGCGATGTCCTCCTTGCGTGGTGTCGGAGCGGTAGTCAGACGTCGTCGCGTATTGGTCGAGCGAGTCAGCCCAGGTATAAGTTAATAATAGTGGAGAATTTATTAAATTTATCTTTCTTATGCTTACAAATCTATCTAAGTACTTTCGTTATTTTTAACGTAGGCTGAAGCGGCAACGAACTCGGCCAATCGGGCCAACCTAGGGGCACCTCACACGAGTGGGGGAAGGCATATTCAGGATATTCTCCACGAGGTATACCATTATGTAGTAGTTAACTGTAACTTATCTTTTTTCATCCCGTATTACTAAGGTGAAATATTTTATTTCTTAGCAAATAACCATTGACATTTTCTGCAGATACGAGCAGAGGGGATTCCCATTGATCGAGTTACCGTGTTTGAGAGGATACGTAACTCGACACATCCTGAGATCTGGGCCATCATAGAACAGATTCAGGCACGTCTTGCGGAGTTACTAGAGGCACAGCGTATCTGTCTCAAGGTCCGCGATAGGGTGTATGCTGAGGTCATCGGTCGGAATGGACATGGCTATATGCATGGTGTAGGCTCTGGTATCCCCCGGTCTGTGATTCGAGTGGTGACAGCAGACTCATCTGGTGCGGCTTCGTAGAGACGAACTGAGGTAGAGATCGAGCGGGTCCTAGCTGAGTGTTTGGCCACATTTCGATCGGACATGCGTGAGCATTTGCGCTCCGAGGTTCAGGACGAGCTTCGAGCTGAGCTCCGAGATGAGATCCAGGCAGAGATTCATGCTGCTCTTCAAGCTGAGGTCCAGAATGAGATTCGGGCCGAGGTTTGAGCAGAGGTCATAGAGAAGGTACGTGCTGAGATGGAGGGGCATATTACCAATCTGCGGGACCAGTTACGGGCTGAGATTCGTGCTACTCGACACCGAACACAGGTATGATTACATTATTTTTGTGGGTTCAATCAGAAATTTGGCTATATTCTCCACGCAATAATGAAGAACTGAAGAAATGGGGTATAACTGTAGGATGGAGACGATGACACCGATCCTGTATCTGGGACATAGATACAGTCATTATGAGGTAACTAGGTAATTGTCAACGTTTAAATTTCATTACTGCATATAGTTTATGATATGGAGTTGACACATAAAGCTTGGAACACCTGTACTTCACATGTAGTGACTCTAGACCATTTATAAACTGTAGGAATGAACGAGGCTTCACTGATTAAACTCAGCAAATGGGGTCCTTTGGGAACCACGCTTCGTATGTAGTCTAGACTATATCGAAACTATGGGAGTGAACGGGCCTTGAATCTAAGTTATGGATGGCCATTAATGCCTCTGGGTAGGTTTCAGTTGACACGTAAGGTTTGAACGAAACCCGTTCTTAGGATTGAACTGCTCAGATCAAGCAAACGGGGTCTGGTAAGAACGAAACTTCACATGTAGTGACTCTAGACCATTTCAAAGCTGTAAGAATGAACGGGGCTTCAACACAAGTTACGGATGGCCTTAAATGCCTCCCGGTAGGTTTAAGTTGACACGTAAGGCTTAGCCCACCTGTTCCTAGGATTCAACTGCTCAGATCGAGCAAACGGGATCCAGTGTGAACGAAACTTCACATGTAGTGACTCTAGACCATTTCAAAACTGTATGAATGAACAAGGCTTCAATCGGAGTTAGGGATGGCTATAAATACCTTCAGGTAGGTTTGAGTTGACACATAAGGCTTAGCCCACCTGTTCTTAGGATTCAACTGCTCAAATCGAGCTAACGGGTCCAGTATGGATAAAACTTCATATGTAGTGACTCTAGACCATTTGAAAACTGTAGGAATGAATGGGACTTCAATCTGAGTTACGGATGGCCATAAATGACTCCAGGTTCATTTGAGTTGACAGACAAGGCTTAGGAATAATGTTAACTAAGGATTTCACTGATTAAACTAAGCAAACAGGGTCCTTTACGAACCACACTTCGTGCGTAGTGAGTTTAGACTATTTACAAACTATAAGAATAAACGAGACTTGAATCCAAGTTATGGATGGCCATAAATGCCTCTGGGTAGGTTTGAGTTGACACGTAACACTTAGCCCACCAGTTCTTAGGATTCAACTACTCAGATCAAGCAAACGGGGTCCAGTGCGAACAAAACTTCACATGTAGTGACTCTAGATCATTTGGAAATAATAGGAATGAATGGGGCTTCAATCTGAGTTACGAATGGCCATAAATGCCTTTGGGTAGGTTTGAGTTGACACATAAGGCATAGAAATAATGTTAATTTGGGATTTCATTAATTAAACCAAGCAAACGGGGTCCTTTGTGAACCACACTTCTTATGTAATGAGTATAGACTATTTAGAAACTGAAGAAGCAAATAGGCCTTGAATCCAAGTCATGGATGGCCATAAATGCCTCCGGGTAGATTTGAGTTGACACATAAGGCTTAGACACGGGTTCTTAGGATTGAACTGCTTAGATCGAGCAAACGGGGTCCGGTGCGAACGAAACTTCACATGTAGTGACTCTAGACCATTTCAAAACTGTAGGAATGAATGAGGCTTCAATTCAAGTTACGGATGGCCTTAAATGCCTCCGGATAGGTTTGAGTTGACACATAAGCTTAGCCTACCCGGTCTTAGGATTCAACTGCTCAGATTAAGCAAACTCGGTCCAGTGTGAATGAAACTTCACATGTAGTGACTCTAGACCATTTCAAAACTATAGGAATTAACAAGGCATCAATCCGAGTTAGGGATGGCTATAAATGCCTTCGGGTAGGCTTGAGTTGACATGTAAGGCTTAGCCCACCCGTTCTTATGATTCAACTGCTCAGATCGAGCAAACGGGGTTCGGTGCGAACAAAACCAGGTATATGTAGTGAATCTAGACCATTTGGAAACTGTAGGAATGAATGGTGCTTCAATCCGAGTTACATATGGGCCATAAATGCATCCGATTTGGTTTGAGTTGACACACAAGGCTTAGAAATAATGTTAACTTAGGATTTCACTGATTAAACCTCGTAATAGGGTCCTTTGTGAACCACATTTCGTGTATAGTGAGTCTAGACTATCTAGAAACTACAAAAGTGAACGGGACTTGAATCTAAGTTATGGATGGCCATAAATGCCTCCGGGTAGGTTTGAGTTGACACGTAACGCTTAGCCCACCCGTTCTTAGGATTCAACTGCTCAGATCGAGCAAATGAGGTCCGGTGCGAATGAAACTTTACATGTAGTGACTCTAGACCATTTCAAACTGTAGGAATGAATGGGGCTTCAATCCGAGTTATGGATGGCCATAAATACCTCCGGGTAGGTTTGAGTTGACACATAAGGCATAGAAATAATGTTAACTTAGGATTTCACTGATTAATTTGAGCAAACGGGGTCCTTTGCTCACCACACTATGTGTGTAGTGAATCTAGACTATTTAGAAACTACAGGAGCAAACGGGGGTTGAATCGAAGTTATGGATGACCATAAATGCCTCTAGATAGATTTGAGTTGATACATAAGGCATAGACACGGGTTCTTAGGATTGAATGCTCAGATCGAGCAAACGGGGTCTGGTGCGAATGAAACTTCACATGGAGTGACTCTGGACTATTTAGAAACTATAGAAATGAACGAGGCTTCAATCTATGTTACGGATGGCCAATACAGAATTCGGGTAGTCTTGAGTTCACACACATTAGGCTTTGAACACCCGTTCTTCGGATTGCACTGCTCAGACCGAGCAGATGGGGTCTGTTGTGAATGAAACTTCATGTGTAATGACTTTAGACCATTTAGAAACTGTATAGAAGATCGGGTCTTGAATCCACATTACGAATCGCCATAAATGGCTCCGAGTAGTCTTGAATTCACACATAAGGGTTACAATACACGTACTTATTATTTCACTGCTCAGACGAAGCAAACGGGGTCCATTGCGAACTAAACTTCATGTGTAGTGATTCGACACCATTTGGAAACGGTGACAATGAACGAGGCTTGAATTCGACTTATGGATGGCCATGACCGGCCTTAAAAAATTTATATTTTAATTTGATGAAATTTAAGTATTTACACTTTAAGTTTGTTATGATTTTAGTTTCTTTCATTATAGTCACTTTTTGATTAACTTTTTTGGTTATAATATTTCAGATTTGAAGGGTTCCCTAATTGTTTTAAGGTTGACACATGGTAAGAAGATATTGTTTTATTTTCAAACCTTTTGTAAAATTAAGGATGACGTCATGTGTATTTTGTTACATATTTGATGAACATTCGTGGGTATTTAGCTGGATAATTTAAATTTGAATCAATGTGAAGGTTTTGTGAAGGTTTTGTTATATGAATTTATAGGTTTTTAAATAAGTTTAAGATAAAATAAGCAAATATTTGTAAACAAATTATATAGTTTTTCTCGACTGCTTATAAACGGCCGAAAAAGACCAATGTCGTCTGCCTAGGAGCAGTCGTGAAAAATGTTTTTGCAGCACCTTTTCTCAACCACTTGAGGCGGCCGAAAAAGACCAATGTCGTTTGTCTAGCAGCAGTCGTGAAAAATGTTTTTGCGACACCTTTTCTCGACCGCTTGAGGTGGCCGAAAAAGACCAATGTCGTCCACCTAGCAGCAGTCGTGAAAAATGTTTTTGCGGCACCTTTTCTCGACCGCTTGGGGTGGCCGAAAAAGACCAATGTCGTTCACCTACTAGCAATCATGAAAAATGTTTTTGCGGCACCTTTTCTCAACCGCTTGGGGCGGCTGAAACTTTTGTTGACCGCTTTTAAGCGGCCGTGAAAAGTCTTTCTCGACCCAACCAAATATGATCGTCATAGACCGGTCGTTTGATGGTCGACAAGGGAATAGTCGACCGCTAAAGTCACTTTTCTCGATCGCTTTTGGCGGTCGAGAAAACTCTGCTTTCTACTAGTGTATGAGAGATATGAAGTACTCTATAAAGTCTTCTCAATCATCACGATGCTTTGAGAGTGTCAGCACATTCACGATGAAAATACCACAAGCTTATACGCCTTCAAAAGCTTCTGAACACAAGTGTTTAATTAATAAAATCCATTGTGGTTAGGGAAAATAGATAATCTAGTCTTTCAAGCTCTATTTTTCATATCTAACAAGTTTATTTTATTTTATTTTTCAGGAACCCTTGGAAAAAAATTTCCCTTATAAAGAATTCAATAATAATTTAATCTTAGAACTTTCATGGTTTCCTAGTTTCTTAAATAATAAAACTTCATTTGAGATTTCCAAACATTACACACATCAAATGTCATGCCCCGAAATCCACTGCTTGGAACGTGGAGACTAAACACACAAATACACATCAAACCACATCAAATATAACTTAATTAGAGTGGAAGATAATTAAAATAAGCATTATTCAATTTCTCGAGTATCCAAAATATCGTTAAAATGCCCTAAAAATGGACTATAAAACCATGCCACAAATACGGACCAAATCAGTACTCGATTACAATATTTTATTTTAAGAAGTTGGAATGCAAAATAAAATAATTCATCCAGCTATGGCCACCAAGACGACTAGCTAACCAGCTGGTCCATCATGAGCATCAACCCCTGCATTACCAACTATAGTCGCGGTGAGCACTAAATTCCATGTGTGCTCAGAAAGTATTTTTAAAATATAATTTCTTAATCATGGAAAACATTCAACACTTAATCAATATTAATAAATTAAGATCTTACAATTTCCAAAATTTTCATACTTAATAATACTATTCTTATTAAATTATTACTTAGCCATGATTCTGCAGTCTTATGCTAAAGTTAAATCACATCACTTCATTCACGTCACCATACATCAATATCATACTATGGGTCAAGTACTCTACAAGGTTAGTCGTGGTCTCAAAAATAAATCCAAAATAAATCTCTAGGCCTTAACTGTTGGGTAAAGCTGGTCCCAAAGTCTCAAATGTACTCATCAAATCTCTAGACCTCAATCGTGGGGTACAATTGGTTCTGCAGTCCCAAATTTACTCAGCTTGCCTTAGTAGGCAAACCGATTCCGCTGCCCTGGTACTAATATATGCTAGTACAAGTCGTATATACATTTCGTAGGTTTCTAGCCTACTGGTTATACTAAACTACCCTGGGCAGGTTTCGGGGCTTTCAACCCTTGGGTTCTAGATCTAACTTTTTCTAATATCCTTATTGACCCCAATAACCCAAATATCAAATTTCAGTTAATTTCTTTAATTAATAGCACAATATACACAAGAATTCTCCCTAAATTTGGTTTCTTGAGTTTATTCTAGTTCTTATTAAATTTTATGAATAAATATAATCCCTGGGCCTAAGTGTCATGTTACCTGATACATGCATGTCTTTTGCATAATAATCAAGTTCAATGTAATATCGTATAATAAAGTACACAATACAAATGCATGCAAATCAGATTTAAT
>QLOD02000013.1:29360927-29374627 GCA_003260245.2 Sideroxylon spinosum | reverse complement strand
TATTTTACCAAAAACAGACAATAAGAAAATGCTGAAAAATAGCAACTTACCTTTGACTTTGATGCAATATATTTGGGTGAAAGAGAAGAACGTATTAATGGATCTAGTAATGAACGATAATAATATATAAATAGAGTAATACTTGTAAATGATAGTCATTTTTATAGTTACTAACCTAATTGGGATGTATAAGATGTGAAATGATACCCTTATTTATTACTCTATCATTTTTTTTATGTTTCTACATTTGTAATTTTACATTTAATTATGTAATTACATATTATTTAATAATTTAATAATTAATAATTATTTTAATGTGTTTGTTTGAGTTTTATTTTGTATTTTATTTATTTTTAAAAATTAAAAAATAGATTGGGTAGAGGAGGGCCGGTTGGGGCGGGTTGAGCCCGGTTCGGTCAACCGGGAGCAGCGGGCTGGAGCCGCTGGTGCAGCCTCTTCGATTGGATCGTTACTGTTCGTCGCTTTCAGGTGAGTTCAACATATCTTTCTATGTTTGTGGAACTTTCTTGAGAACCAAACGGGGAATTGGGTTCGTTTCTTTGCCGAGAAAATGCGGGAAAAGAAAAGAGTTTTGCTTGCGCTGATGAATCACGAAGTTCGCAGTGGTTTTGCAGAAGAATGGGGGAAGCCATGGAAGAAAATCTCTTGGAGTCCGTGCGCTCAGTAGTTTTCAAAGAATCAAAGAATCTTGAAAGCTCGTGTATTAAGATCGAGGGCTACAATTTCAACCGAGGCGTGAACTATTCTGAGCTTCTAAAGTCCATGGTCTCCACTGGGTTTCAAGCCTCCAACCTTGGCGACGCTATTGAAGTTGTCAATCAAATGGTGGGTTCGTTTCCAAACCCGTAATATTTTCTTCCATTTTTTATTCTCTTGTCAGTGCTAAAGTAGACGTTATCTACGTTTGATTTTTGAGTTTTTGATCGTGGGTTTGAAGCTAGACTGGAGGCTCTCCGATGAAGCTCCGGCGGAGGACTGCAGCGAGGAGGAGAGAGATCCAGCATTCAGAGAGTCCGTGAGGTGTAAGGTTTTTCTGGGTTTTACATCGAATCTCATTTCCTCTGGCGTTCGGGACACTGTTCGCTATCTTGTTCAGCATCACATGGTGAGGGATGATGTATGTGGCTGCTTTGTTTTTGAGTATTTCAAGTCATATTTATGTTTGGAAAGAAGACAAATTGATTCTCGAATCCCATTGCTTTTTAAGTTTCATTGTTCAAAGCACTTCCCTTTTGAGTTAAATTTTATTTACAGCCAGTAAAAATTGACTCTACATGTAGTTGTTGGGACAAATCAGAACATGAAGATTGTTAATTTGACTAATTACCATTTAGACACCATTGAAATGCAGTTTGAGCTTCAAACTAGATTTATTGCCATGTGTTGTATTTAAGTTGTAGTCTTTTTGAAAGGAAGAAAAATGGGTTTGGTTTGTTTTATTGAGATGCTACTTAAAAAAAAGTTATGATACGTGTTAGTGCTGCCCGTGCAGTTTTCCTTAGGTTTGTTTTTTGACCTGCATTCCTGATGTTGTCTTCGTTTTTCTCTAGGTGTTTGTAAGTGATCTACCTTGACTATTTAGCCATGCCGCATAAGTGGATGGTGTTTGTGAATCATTTTGTAAAATTGTTATAGCGACAATACTTTAGTTAATTTGTTATTGTTTAAACAAAAACCCAATTTTTTTGACTGCACGTTTTTCGTCATACATATCTATACCTGAACTCAAAAGGCTTTGGAATGTTACCTGTTTATGGGTCAAATTGTTTTGTTCTGTTTGCAGGTTGATGTAATGGTTACAACAACCGGTGGTGTTGAAGAGGACCTTATAAAATGCCTAGCACCTACATATAGGGGCGACTTTTCTTTATCTGGAGTTCATTTACTCTCTAAAGGATTGAACCACATTGGTAACTTGTTGGTTCCTAATGACAACTACTGCAAATTTGAGGACTGGATCATTCCAATATTAGACCAGATGTTGGAAGAGCAGAATGCGAAGGTATTCCTATTTATTTTCTACTTTGATTTTGGCTTTATGTTACAATTGGCGTACCTTGACTTACTTCTCTGTTATACTGTGATGTGTCAGTGTTGAATATGAATCAAAATTCATTCTGTGGGAAAGTTTACATTATATTCCATTATAATGAGAATTGCATTTGCAAGAGTGTGATGCTTACTAGTGATGGATTATGACATCCCATTTTATATTCTCAGATCTATGTACTTTACCTCGTGTATTATAGGTATTAGTTTTAATGTTTCCCCATTCATATATATAGCTTATCAAAGTGTTGATGCATTATGAAATGAAATGTAGCATTTTCTGCTCCTCATACTAGAACATTTGGTTTCTTCTTTCCTCGTCCATTATTTTATTTTAATCATGTAATGCATTCCAAGAACATTGGAAGATTTTCGTTTGATATTTTTCGTTTTTGTTGTACAGAATGTGTTGTGGACTCCATCTAAAGTTATTGTTCGCTTGGGGAGGGAAATAAACAGTGAACGTTTATACCTGTATTGGACATAAAAGATAGGTGTTATTTTACCTTATTTTTTCAAACATGGACTTGAATTTTGTTTCATTTTACTGTATCATGGACAACAATTTGTTAATCTCATCATTCTGTTACGTACGCAATTTAGTTGCATTTTATATTTTATATATTTTTATGTGTTTCAATTTATATGGATAATGTTAATTCGGGGATTTAGTAGTGGAGTCAATTTAGGAGCAAGGGCGGAGATAACTATGACAGAGTAGGGGCAATTGCCCTCACTCATTTTTTTGAAAAAAAAAAAAAAAGGAAAAAAGAAAAAAATTAACTATTCATATTTATCTTTACTATACTAATTTATCCTTACTTGCTCCTATTTTTAACCAACTTTTCTCACCTTCAAGTTTCAACACATTTATTGTAAACATATTTTGGACGGACATTTGTGGAATAGTCAATTTTGTGAAATTTTTATTTTGATGACCAGTATATCTTGTCATGCGAAGTTCTCATAAAAATTGGAAATGAGAATTCTAGGAAGAAAATCTTTTGCTTGCATGGATAGCTTGCGAGCGAGACAAGCTTCTAGCACGCAAATTGTAAGGATCTACCAGACTACCACTGGTGTTCATTTTAATTTTAGGCATTGGATGATAAGAATTATCCCCATTGCAGCCAGGTTTGGTTTGTTGTTTTGTGAAACTATTGTTTTTTACATATTAACATAAGAATATTGTTTTATGTAATCATGCGATCTTTTAAGGACTTCACATGGACCATTGATTTAATATATTATGCTTCCTAGAACAATATTCTCGTCTTCTGCCCTGGCTTAACTGATGGCTCACTCGGGGACATGTTATACTTCCATTCTTACCACAACCCTGGTCTAGTCATTGACGTGGTGCAAGGTTAAATTTTTCCCCTTCGATATCATTTTCACGTTCAAAAGGAAAGGAGTTGACAATGGTTAGCTCTGTGAACAGATATTAGGGCCATGAATGGTGAAGCCGTCCATGCTGGTCCCAAGAAGACGGGAATAATAATTCTCGGAGGTGGGCTGCCCAAGCATCACATTTGCAATGCCAATATGATTTGCAACGGTGCAGATTATGCAGTATTTATCAACATAGCACAAGAGTTTGACGGTAGCGATTCTGGTGCTCGTCCTGATGAAGCTGTATCATGGGGAAAAATAAGAGGTTCTGCCAAGACTGTTAAGGTTTGACTCCTTTTTATCTTCAATTTTCTGTATTAGTAAACCCATATCAATAAGTTCACCATTTAATATATATACACACACGTTGAGTGATTGCCACCTTGATTGTCTGCATGCTTCTTTAATGTCTTTTTAACGGTATGATTTTAATTGTTTTCATCAATTTGATTGCTTTCAACCAGGTGCGCTGCGACGCCACTATTGCTTTTCCTGTCCTGGTTGCAGAAACTTTTGCTGCAAAGGCAAAAATGTTCACCGAGAAGTCCTAAAACTTAACTGCTGGGCTACTGTTGTTCTTTTAGGCTTTGTTTGGGAGAGGGGGTGGTTTGGGGTATGAAATCACTATTATGCTCTCTTCTTCTAAAGTAAAGTTAATGAAACATTCTTCTTTGTTTTATTTAAAACAAAAATGGCCATTTTGGTAATTTTATAGTCGAACCCTCCCAACTCCTCTACCAAACATACCCTCCCCATGAAGCTTTTAGAGGTCTTTGATGCAATTTAAATTTCTCCAAATACGAAAAAACTATACTTCCACAAGGAGGCATTTTTTTTTTTTTTGGGGGGGTGAGAGAGGTGTTGAAACTGGTTTGATTATTAAATTGGTCGTTGGGAATTCAGTGACAGTGGGCAAGTGGATTGTTCTGATCTTATCCGCAGATTAGAAATCCTTTGTATTTGTATAATTCTTACAAATTCCAACTAGAAGGTTTGGTCTTTTATATTTTTTGGGCTCTGCTTGAAGCTGGAAGCTTGTCCAAATACTACAACCTTTCAGGGTCTGTTAGAGAGTACATTTATGCTCTTTTATTATTATTATTATTTATTTTTTTATTATCTACGTTTAATTTTTCCACACTACCGAATTGTTCGGCAGCTTCAACCCCTTCTATTTCACAAACCCATCTCCGTCGTTGCAATTCAGCTCGTGTCTCTGCCTACCCCTGCCTGATTGATCGATCAACCGCCAGTCCTTCGGTGACTTTGGTGTAAAACCCCTCAAACACCTGCAATTGGGGTATGTTTGAAATTATATAAAATTATATAAATTTGTAAAAATCAATGTCTCGTGTTTTGTGTAGTGATTAGAAAATTTAAATTTTATAGTCTCGTAATTCGTGTTTATATATATTTATAAAATTTTATAGTTTTTTTTGTTGAACCCAAACGGAGCCTTGATATCGTTTGAACTAGAGTAATTTCCATAAGTTTCTGTTTGCGCTCAAAACTTAAACTGTTCATGGTACATATCGCACAACAAAACCACAAACGACAAGCAAGAAGCAAGAGAGAAGAAAGGCAATAATATCTGCATTCCAGCCTTCATTAATGAATATCTTGCAATTAACACAAGTGGCGAAGAACATACAGATTACGTTTTTGTTGGAGGAGACTGGGAGGAACTATTCTACGAACTTAAAACTTAACAAAGAGAGAGACGATTGTCGGAAAAGTGAAATGCAGGTAAAAGGAAAATACATAGGAGAGTAAGCTTTTGCGGGGAGATTCGAGGTTGAGGAATCCCTCATTCTCCTTTGTTTGTTTGTATTACGTAGCTGTTGTCCAACTACCATGTTTTTCCATGTTCTCCATTTTCCCATGTCCTAAAATCTTGGGATCATGCAACGGATTTCTCAATGTGGTGGCTATCTTGTTGCACCATATAGGCTAGAAGCATTGGCCGATGTGTATATATATATATATTTTCTGTTCTAATGAGTTTTATTCTAGATTTTTTGGGAACACAGACGAAGATGGAGAATTTGGGAGAATACGATTAATGCAACTGTAATATCATGCTGCGGTTTTAAAACCGCAGGACTATGACGCAGGTCTTTGTCGTTGAACCAAAAACTGTAATACGGTGTTGTAGCTTTGGATAAACACATTATCATTTCGCATTTTCAATATTACTCAAGCCTCACCCAGTCCATATGCTGGCATTTTGCTCACTTGAGAAACGGTGAAGAAACACGTAATGAGTTTGCAATTTCTCCTAGACACTGTAACTTGCAAATTGGTCAATACTACAAGCTGCCAGACCTATAATAAGCACCAATGGCATTTTGCTCACTTGAGAAACGCGAAATGGGTTCGTAGTTTCTCTTGAACAGAGCAACCTGCAAATTGGTCAATATCACAAACTGTCAAACTTGTAATAAATACCAACAAAAAATTGTTTACCAGTATGCTACCAAACCTGTAATAAAACACCAACAAAAAAACCAACAAATATAGTAACTAAACTACCATCAAATTGTCTGCCCCTTAGTAAAATTAGCTACAATGTCCTAAGATGTCTTAAAACAAAAAACAAACAAAAGAATACAAGTTAAACCCTTGACAACCTTAATATTTTTATAAAAACCAGCAAGCTAGACCATCAGAGTTGGAGAATCTCCTTCCCCACACTTTTAAGTCCTAGTGTTGATGGATCAGCCTTTTCTCCTTAGGAACCACCATGAGCAACAGCCGAAACAACTAATCGATGAGCAACCTCTGCACCTAAAAGGGCAGAAAAATGGATTCAAGAGTTTAGTTACCAAGAATAGCCAGCCACTGTAGAAAATTTGATGCCGCATGTGTTATCAGCAAGGTTAATGGTAGATGGTAGTTAAGATTGTAAACTTATATGCAAATTGCACTACAAGCCTTAACTTCGAGAACAACTACCATAATAAATCACTTCCAATAGCACTCCAACACCAGCAGAACAAGGTTTAGTGCACTTATCAGAAAGAGGAGAGGGAATGGCAGCAATCTAGTCCTCTAATATTAAACAAGACATCTCAGAATAGGTAACATGAATATAAAATTAATATAAATTACTAAGAATAAAATAACAAAGAAGTTATAGAGAGTATAATCTGTTCATATGGCAAGTAACCAAGTATGTTAATTATGCAATGCATTTTTCATTAATATAAATCCAGTAAAAAAAAAAAGAAAAAGAAAAAGAAAAGGAAACCACAAATATGAAATTTCAAATTTATAATAATTTTGCATAAAAGTAAATATATGAAACATATGAATTTTCAAAAAAAAAAAAATAATGATTAAATAAAAATAGACCAACAAATCTGAAATATTAAAATTGTTCAAATAAGGTTGCAAAAGAAGTTTTTAAGAACAACCAAATATAAAAATAAAAATCCCAAATGTCCTCAAAACATAAATTTCAAAGGTTGCAAACTTAATTTGTTTTTTTTTTTCTTTAAATCCTATGTAGAACGTCTTCTTGGAGTCACACATTGCATGGGAAGCAAAAAGGAGTTTAGTGAAAGATGTTTTGGTAGTGAATGTGGTAAAATAAACTTTACTGAAAGTTTGAATCTGCTTACTTGTTCATATAATATTTATACTGGCATAATATTTAGTCAAAAAGCTAACGGGTGCCACAGCTAGGGACCTTCCTAGTTCATGTCGAGTTTAGACGTCTCTTTTCTAGCTGTGGCTGAGTCGGAGCTCCATCGGTTGAACGGGTTGCTCAGTCCATTGTACATGGCTAAGGGGCTCCTCGAACTATACATGATTCATAGTCTCTATCTCAATCTAATACCGAGGCCTTACCTTCTTCCTCATCGCATACTACATTGGAGAGGGTACTCATGGACTACTCGGTAGTAAAGTGGGAGCACCCAATTGGATATCATCTAATGGCCTAACTGATTGGACAAAGTATGGTGGTGACCACTCGGCAGGCTCGACAATCACTGTATAGTCATCAATGCTGGCGAGGTCAGTAGGTGTATTGGATGATGATACCGGGATGTCTGATGTCAATGAGCCCACTCTGGCAAAAATGGAAGGTCTATGTTCGACTGAGGCTGATGGCCTAGCCGAGCTAGATGGTCTAACTCTAGCTGAGATAGACGGTCCAATCCTAACCGAGCTAGACAGTTTAGATCCCTCTGATCATCCTCCTCGTACTCGATACTCCTCATTTAGGGCTACAATAGTCTTTCGACCTATCGTCTTCAAGGTCGTCGCTAAACGATATACCTCATCCATATTAGTCACTGAAAATACTGGCGAAGGACTTTTGTTTCGCAATCCATGATTTGTTAAACAATATCATGTACTGAAACTGATTTTTCACTACCAAAGCCAAAAAGTAGCTGAAACGGATGGATCCTTCTTCACCAATTCTTTTATATGCGTTACAATATAACCGGCATCTAACTGGGCATGATCTTGATTTATCCAAATATAAACACAACTATGGGGTCCTCGTACTTGGTGATCTGAAATTGGCCATATCTCATCAGTTTAGTAGTTTGCAATCGCCAATTACAAGGGGTTTCCTAGACATCTTGCACCTAATAGCCTACCTCCTCGTATCCAATTCAACTGTCTTAAATTGAGCATTAATTATAATTGAATACGCTTTCAACGCCTTGATTAATTCAGTTTATCCTTGAAGATAACTTCAACACGAGGCTTTTTCACTACTAGATGGTCCAACTCTAGCTGAGATAGACAATCCAATCCCAGCTGAGCTAGATGGTCTAGATCCCTCTGATCATCCCCCTGATACTCGATACTTCTCATTTAGGGCTATAATAGTCTTTCGACCTATCGTCTTCAAGTCATCTCTAAACGATGTACCTCGTCCATATTAGTCATTGAACATACTGGCGAAGGCCTTCTATTTCGCAATCCATGATTTGTTAAACAATATCACGTACTGAAACTGATTTTTCAGTACCAAAGCCGAAAAAGTAGCTGAAACGGATGGATCGTTCTTCACCAATTCTTTTATATGCGTTGTAATATAACCGGCATCTAACTAGTCATGATCTTGATTCATCCAAATATAAACACAACTATGGGGCCCTCGTACTTGGCGATTTGAAATTGGCCATGTCGTATCAGTTTAGTAGCTTGCAATCGCCAATTACAAGGGGTTTCCTAGACATCTTGCACCTAATAGTCCATCTCCTTATATCCAATTCAACTGTCTGAAATTGAGTATTAATTATAATTGAATACGCCTTCAACGCCTTGATTAATTCAGTTTGTCCTTGAAGATAACTTCAACATGAGACTTCTCTGTCTTAGGGTCCTAATTTAGGCATTGAAACCTACACATAGATGCCATAGTGCTTGGCTCAAGCAAAGTTACGAATATTTGCGAGATGGGTTGATGAAATCAATGCTCACCCTCTTCGACCCCCTTATTAGCATTAAGCCTAACATTTAGGTCATCATCGTCATTACCATTCAAGTCGATATTATTATCACCATCTAACCCAAAGAATGAGTTTTCCTCAGCCATTATAGCTTCCATGGTCATAGGCACATGTGACAGGGGAACACGCATTTGCTCTTCGTACTTAGCTAGTTCTTAAACTACCCTCCATATAGTGAACTCTACATACAAGGGACTATGAGACGATTAGAAATGGTGAGAATTTGATGCATGTTCTCCCTGAAAGTTAATGATAGGTGTTGATTGCACGTTAGAACACATTGGTATAGGCCACGGAGACTTAACTGATTGTAACTTCATACTTTATGTACAAGTTAATGTGCGTCCATTTTAACTGAGCTACAGCATCCATTGATCCCCTGACCCCATTGTCATTTTTCACCCGATATGACCTGTAACGAGCTGTAGTTCCAACAATTACTGGATACCGATATGTAATATTAATCTTCACTCGAGCCTCTTCTACATCCAATGTGTTGCAATGTTTAGTTATTAGATGTCTATAAGTTATCGTACTAGCAACTCAAATGGTTTCCTCATACTTACGATCATAGGACAACGCTTCATCAGTTGAAGTTATATTCTTATCCCAAAAGCAAAATACAATCACGTATTGTTCCGACATGATACCTTCTGTTACGGAAATCATGAAGTCAAGGTTAAAAAAGTTAAAACCATTAAATACATAAATTAATAAAAATATATAACATTAATATTATAATTTAATATTATATATTCTAATTAAATTGAAAATTTTGAATTATTTTCGATAATTCTAATTAGATTCAAATTTTTTGGAATCTAATTTAATACATAATTTAAAAATGTTGACGTAATTCAATACGTAATTTTTGGAGTTTAATTCAAAACATAATTCTAATTAGATTCATATTATAACTTAATATTATATATTATAATTAGATTCAAATGTTTTAAATTATTTTCAATACATAATTTAATAAAGAACATAACATTAATATTATAACTTAATATCATATATTCTCATTAGATTTAAAATTTTAAATTATTTTCAGTGATTCTGATTACAATCAAGTTGTTTTAAATTATCCTCAATACATAATTTAACAAATATGTAACAATAATATTATAACTTAACAATATTATATATTCTAATTAGATTCAAAATTTTTAATTATTCTCAGTAATTCTAATTACATTCAAGTTAATTTGAATTATATTCAATACATAATTTAATAAAAAGATATAACATCAATATTATATTATCTAATTAGATTCAAAATTTTGAATTATTTTTAATACATAGTTAAATAAAAAATAAAACATTTATATATTCATAATTGTATATATAATTTACATTCAAATTTTGATTTAAAATATCCAAATTGTTTAAATAAAATATCAGATTTAATACTTTTATAATAAATTAGTAAATTCAAACTTATATATTGAAATTAACACAATGTCAACGCAATATCAACACACAAAGATAAAATTTTGATTCAAAGTATCCTAATTGTTTAAATAAAATATCAGATTTAATCATTTTATAATAAATTAATAAATTCAAACTTACGTATTGAAATTAACACAATATCAACACAAATGTCAACACATAAAGATCAACACAAAATGGTGAATCAACAATTACAAAATCCCAAATCAACGATTACAAAAATGGTGAATCAACACAAAATATCAAACTAAAAAAAAGAACGGATGTTCATCAACCCATGCTTTGAACAATGTACATGAGATTTCCTACTCAAAACCCCAAATAAATATAATGTGATTGGGAAGAAAAAGTGACGGAGCACTTGTCGATTAGTGAAAGTGAATCCGAGGCTGAGAGACAATCGATGGAGGAGAACTTCAACAGCAAGCTGAGGTATGCGAAAGGGAGAAAGAGAGAGCTGGAATTGATTGGAGGCAAAGGGAGGAAGAGAGCTCGCGAGATCGAGAACGAGCTGTGAGAGTGAGGATTGAGCAAGAGAAAAGAGGAAATTTGGGGTTTTTAGGGCTCGGTTGGCTAAGTGAAACCGCAAACTAATCTTGTAGTTTTGGCTTTTTGATAAAACTAGAAACTGTGCACTCATTACGAGTTTCTCAAGTGACCAAAAAGGTAGACTGGAAGAGGCCTAAGGAACCTTACAAATACTGCAAACACGAAATGGTAATGCGTTTATCCAAGATCGCAACACCGTATTATGATTTTTGGCTCAGCGACGAAGATTTGCGTAGTGGTCTTGCGGTTTTAAAACGCAACATGATATCACGGTTTCATTAACTATATTTTTCCAAATTATCCATCTTCGTCTATGTTCCTAAAAAATCTATAGTAAAACTCCTTAGAAAAAAAATACACTCTTTTCTTTATCCAATGTTTTCATCACCATTGATTAGTAGGTCAACCATTAGTCGATAGGCCGATATTTCTTCGTGACCTCCATTTATCTTGGTGTTTTAATTAATTTTTCTTATCAACAATTTAAACTTTCGACACCGGTCTCAACTCTATTACACGCTACTTTTCTTCGATTGATCTCCTAATGCATCGGCTTATCGGTTGGACAATGTATGTTCAAATCTCAAGATCCGAGAACTTGAAGTTGTCTTTTAAATTCATGCTCTTGAAGTTAAATCTTGTCCACTGAAAAGATGTGTAAATCTTAAAAAGTCTTATGCAACTCAAACATTATATTTTAAATTTGTTCACCTCATTTATTACAATATTCATTTATGACAACATTCTTTTTATTTTTTATTATAATATTTAATTTATGTATTTTCAAATTAATAAATTTTACATAAATTTTAATTAATTATAAGAGATTAATTTATATTAATATACATGAAAGGTTTTTAAGTTCAATATTTAAAATCTTGTAAATACAAATGTAACCTAAATATATTTAAAAAATTAATTTTTTATAATAAAATTTATATTTAAATTATTATACCTTTAATTTAATAAATTTAAAAATTGTTAACAATTTTATATTAAATTATCATCACAATATTATTATAACAAAAGTTCAGATTCAATTATTTGAGTTAGTAGATAAAATTTAGCTACATTTTTAATGAAAGAATCGAATATATTAATTTAAATTAATATTTATTATAATTTAATTAATTTCATGTAAATTTAATTAATTTAAAAGATACATAAATTAGACAATTAAGAAAAAATAAAAAAATATTTTCATAAATTCAAATAGTTCAATTTAATTTTTTTAATGCGTCATAAATCCTAAAAATTTACCTAAAAAAGACTATTATTTATCTAATTTGATGTGAAATAAATAAATATAATTTATATTATTTTAATTTTATAGTAATAATTTAATATAAGATTGTCATTAATCTGAAAATTTATTAAATTGAAGGTATAATAATTTAAATATAATTTTTTATTATAAAATATAATTTTTCAAATATATTTAGGTTACATTTGTATTTATAAAATTTTAATTATGAACTCAAAAACCTTTTTTGTATATTAATATAAATTAATCTCTTATAATTAATTAAAAATTTTGTAAAATTATTAATTTAAAAATATATATATTAAATATTACAATAAAATATATGAATTAAATATTGCAATGAAGAAAAAAAATGTAGTCTCGTAATAGATGAGGTCGACAAATCACACCTCTTTTTTAATTGAAAAAATTTAAGGGGTGTTTGGTTCATCAAAACCAATCAAAACTCAATAATTTTTATCAATTTTTTTGTATTTTTAATTAAATTTTATTACATATTATTTTTATATCAAATTTTTATATTCTTTTTTTCTTTTTCTTTTTGAGAAACAAACCAAAACAACCCCCAATCCTCCCCCTTCCAAAAATCTCATGCAATATTTTCATTGGTTTGGCTTAGAGGTGGCAAAATTAATTCAACTGATGTGTACGTGTGTATATATAAAAATTACATTTTTACTATAGTTGTTTTTTATTTTTTTATTTTTACTTTTATTCACATCTAAGGGCTTGTTTGGTAAAACCATCAGTTTTAAGTTTTTGTGTTCAGTTTTTATGTTTAGTTTTTTATTTTTAGTTTTCATTTTCATATTAAAAAAAAAAACTTGAAAACAAATTTGATAAGGCCCGTTTGGTAAAACTGTCAGTTTTAAGTTTTATTGTTTAGTTTTTATGTTAGTTTTTTATTTTTAGTTTTCAATAAATATAATTGTTTTAATTATTAAAACTGAATATAAATATTCTAAATGAGTTTTCATATTCAGTTTTCAAAAATAATGAAAGCAAAAATTAAAAACTAAAAATAAAATGGTTGCCAAACGGGTCCTAAATTGTAGTTTTATTTTTAGTAATGACAAATGCTAGCTTCGCCTTTACATGGGCAAAGTAAGTTAAATGGATTTTAACGGATCCTGTTTAACAATCCAGTTGTACCCATTTATAAATAGGTGTTTTATAAGTTATCTAATAACAACTAATTTAATAAAATAACAAGACCCAAACCTATATATTATAGGTTTAATTGGGCGGATTCATGGGTGGGTTCACTTTGCCACCCTAGGTTGGCTGATGTACATTCAAATCTCATGCAATGGTCTCATGCAATCTTTCCTTTTAATATTTCTGCGGGTGGTGGTGCACGTGTTCTCGTACGAGAGAGACTAGACCTTTTTGGCGGATAAAACACGGTGGCGGATTTATGTTGGGGCAAGGGGGTCAATTGACCCCACTGAGAGTAAAATTTTTGTAAGGTATGGTATACTTTTTTAGGTTTTTTT